>CAUYON010026212.1:0-20703 GCA_963573935.1 Arctocebus calabarensis | reverse complement strand
CTCTAATTTTGGTTATTTCTTTTCTTCTGCTGGGTTTGGGGTTGGAATGTTCTTCCTTCTCCAGTTGCTTGAGATGTCCCATTAAGTTGTTAACTTCCTCTCTTTCCGTTTTCTTGAGGAAGGCTTGCAGTGCTATAAATTTCCCTCTTAGGACTGCCTTTGCAGTATCCCAAAGGTTCTGATAATTCGTGTCTTCATTGTCATTTTCTTCCAAAAATGTAGTAATTTCCTTCTTAATCTCATCTATAACCCATCTATCCTTCAGCATAAGGTTATTTAGCCTCCAAGTTTTGTATTAGTATGCAGATTCCTGTTGTTATTTAGATCAACTTTTATCCATGATGGTCCAAGAAGAAGCAAGGAATAATTTCTATTTTTTTGAATTTGCTGAGGTTAGACTTGTGACCTAAGATGTGATCGATTTTGGGGTATGTTCCCTGGGCTGATGAGAAGAATGTGTATTTATTTTTGTTGGGATGAAATGTTCGTAGATGTCTGTTAAATCTAGATGTTGAATGGTTAAGTTTAAATCTATAATTCCTTTGCTTAACTTCTTTTTGGAGTATCTATCCAGCAATGCTAAAGGGGTATTAAAATCTCTGACTACTATGGAACTGGAGGTAATCAAGTTGCTCATGTCTGTTAGAGTTTCTCTTATAAATTGAGGCATATTCTGATTGGTGCATAAATATTAATAATTAAAATCTCATCATATTGAGTAGTACCTATAACAAATATGAAGTGTCCATCCTTATCCTTCCTTATTTTGTTTGGTTTAAACCCTATTGTATCTGTGAATAAGATTGCCCCACCTGCTTTTTTCTGCTTTCCATTTGCCTGGAATATAGATGACCATCCCTTCACCTTGAATCTAAATTTATCTTTTAAGGTAAGGTGTGATTCTTATATGCAGCTGATATCTGGCCTGAGTTTTGGTATCCAGTCAGCCAATCTGACTGTACTTCTTTAGAGAACAATTTAAACCATTCACATAAATTGAGAATATTGATAAGCCTTTTGAGAGTCTGGTGGACATTTTTAATCCTTTTGGGACTGTGGAATTTGGAATTTGATCAAACATTTCTGAAATGGTTTTCTTTTGTGGTGGAGGATTATACTGGTCATTATGGAAGATAGATTTGAGAATATCCTGTAGAGCTGGTTTAGTTATGGCAAATTTCTTCAACATGTGGATGTCATTAAAGTATTTAATTTCTCCATCATAAATGAAACTCAATTTAGCTGGATACAGGATCCTGGGTGAAAGTTATTTTGTTTTAGGAGATTAAAAATCTATGACCATCCTCTTCTAGCTTGAAAAGTTTCAGCAGAGAGATCTGTACTTATTCTAATACTCTTCCCCTTGTAGGTTATGGTTTTCTTATGTCTGGTTGCTTTCAGAATTTTCTCCCCACTTCTCACAGCACTCTCCCGTGAGGATAGACAAGAGGATCACAGTTCACCGCTTGTGTGTAGAAAACCCACAAGAACAATCAAAGAGAAAAAAGAAAGGAAACCAAAAAAAAAAAAAAAAAAAACACAGTTTTCTTGGGCGAGGGGACAGATACTTTTTCTTTCAGATGAATTTTGTACCTGAAGCTTGATTTCTTGGAGTCACAGCTTTCCTCAGCAGAGGTGACCTGCAGTTATCACTTTTTTCTCTCTGTTGGGCTCCTTGTCTTCAACTTAATTGGGCAGTTTCTGGACTTTATCTTTCCTTTTGGACAGCAACCTCTTTCGGAAGCTGCTTCCTGTTGGCCATCTTGCCCCTCCCTCGAGGTCCCTGCTCTAATTTATCCTTATTCCCAGACCCAGGATGATGGAGCCTCCATCAGTTTTGGAAGATCAATGAATATTAAGGTGTATAGAAAATTGCACATCAACTTTTAAAACATTTCCCCAAGAAATGACACACCACACTCCTGCTCACATTTCTTCAGCTAAAACAAGACATATGAGTCACCCAGCTTCGAAGTTACAGGGAGAAACAGTACTGTCATGTTCCCAGGAAAAGAAAATTATGAAAACTATCAGAAGCACAGATGACTCTTCTACCCTACCAAGCAAGTTTCTTCATTGATAAAGCAAGGAACTAGGAGCACATATCTGATAATGTTGTGAGCAATACAATGGGGAATGCACATAGAACAGTATCTAGCATATGATGATCCTGCATCATTGCTGTATCTTCAGATCTGTTATTACTGGAAACCCTTCTAAGACCAAAGTCATGGTTTGTACTGCCTTGCCCCCTCATGCGCATTTTGCCTGGTGCTTTGCACAATCTAGTAACTCAATAAATATTTGTTGAATTGAATTGAATAGTGTTCCAGCAGCATGGTTGAGACCATCCACTAGCTGGAAGACCAAGCACGTCTAGGCTTATCACTTCTATTTCCCCTGCCAAACACCAATGCACTCCACTAAGCATCCCTCAGCTGCGATTCTCTATTTTGGCAACTTAATTGACCTTAATGTAAATGTTCCCAGCCACATTAAACATGTTGTTAAGTGCACAACAGTGGTCTCAGTTGACTGCCAGCTGCCATCACACTATGTGTATGCAATTTATTCTTCCACAAACCCTCCTGAACATAACAAATAACAATGCCTTTCTTAGAAACTTCCCAACAGTCAGCACATAGGGTACCAATGGCACATTTTAATGACTGCTACAAAAAAAAAGGAAAATATATGCCAGAATTTAAAAACAAGGGCCTGCCTTCTACTAAAAAGGCACTTTTTGATGCGAGCCTAGAAGAGGGTTACTTCTCTAGAGATCACATGGATTTTACTCCTTTGCATAATTAAATATGAGGCTAATAGAAATCAATAAACTGTATAAGTGCTATTAAAAGGGTGACTGAATTCCAGTCTCCTATCTGCCACCCTCTACTCTGAAGGACTCTAAACACCCTTCACTTAATTTTTCTAATTTGCATTAGGTTTTGCTTCTATTGGGTGGGGAAAACAATGCTTGCATTATGTCTTTCAAAAATCTAATGAAAACAACTGAAAGAATATGTAATATAAAAATTATTTGAATAGGTCAAAATTATTATGCAAATCTCAGAAAACATCAGTAAAGATATTTTGGATTTTGTGTCCTATTTGTTTCTTTATTTTTCAGTGTTTGATCTTAGGTACTATTCTGCGGTGTGGTTGTCTGTCTTCTAGTCACATTTAATGAACTGGTTTGGGTCATGTCCTACAGAAATGTTCTTCACCCTGTCTTATGCCTAATCATAAAATCTTGAAAATAATAGATTGGGGTCATTTCAATCCATTGAAATTACTATAATCTGGAATTTATAAGGATGGTTTTAAAATGTTTTGATGAAATTGACTTATGTAATGGTAGGTGGAAGCAGACAACATACAATACTCCTCTCATGGATGTGATGGAAGTGCCCAATAGATACCCACCTTTGGATCTATCATCTGAGCAAGAGCACTGGGAATTCATGAAGAGGAGAGAGGAGTAAAGTGAAGAATATAAAAGTAGGATGAGCTGTAAGGCAGGAATGGAGATAATTAGGGAAGGAGCCCACATGTGGGAAACAGACAGAGGAGAAAATCCTGGCTGCAGGCTTCACCTGAGATACTGCAACTAGGCTGGAACGATGGCCCCTGCAGACTGATAGAGACCTGACTGGAGGCTGGGCAGCTGTGTTGCTCCAGAAAGAAGGGACAGCTGGCTTGAGAGCCCTGAGTTCTATGACTGGTGCCATTGTAATATCCTATACTCAGGACACTCCCAGGCAGAACTGGAGCAAAGAATAATGGCCATCATGTGTGCCCCACAGCCAAATGACTTACAGTCCCTTTTCCACTGTCATCAGAGGCTCTGGAAAGTGCAAGAGATCATGGCTGGGCCCACCTGCTACAGTGGCCTGGGTGACCCCTCTCAGTTTCACTCCCGTGGGACCCAAGCAGAGCACACTCCTTTATCCCTCAGCACCCACTGCTCACTGCTGGGGCAGCACCCACTGCCACTGCTGCAGCCTGAAAGGCCCATGGGGGGACAAAAGACAGTGCAGTGCCACATTTGTATCTGGAAAGAATGCACTCTACAGACCCATGCCATCCTGCACAAGTGCACCAGGCACCATGTCCAGAAGTGAAAAATAAATTCAGTGAGGTTTCAGGTTATAAAATTAATGTACATAAATAATAGCTTTTCTATGTGTTAATAATAGTCCACCTGAGAGTTAAATCAAGAACTCAATATTATTTACTGTAGCTACAAAGAAAATAAAATATCTAGGAACATGCTGAACCAAAGAGGTGAAAGATGTCTTCAAGGCAAACTAAAACTGATGAA
The DNA here is from genome assembly GCA_963573935.1 of Arctocebus calabarensis. NCBI lineage: Eukaryota > Metazoa > Chordata > Mammalia > Primates > Lorisidae > Arctocebus > Arctocebus calabarensis. The sequence goes on along the minus strand of CAUYON010026212.1, from coordinate 16,379 downwards.
AAAAATCATAGATGACACAAACAAAGGGAAAAACATCCCATGCTCATGGACTAGAAGACTCAACACCATTAAAATGTCCATACTGTCCAAAGTGATTTACAGAGTGAAATGCATTTTCTATCAAAATTTGAATGTCTTTTCTCACAGATCTAGATAAAGTATTCTTAACATTCGCATGGAATTAAAAAGAAAAAAAGAAAAAAAAGCCCTGAATTTCCAAATCAATCCCAAAGTGATAGAACAAGTCTGGAAACATCATATTACCTGACTTAAAATTGTACTGCCTGGCTATAGTAACTAAAACCACATGGTACTGTTGTACAGAGGCACACATAAACTAATAGAACAAAATAGAGAACCCAGAAATAAACCTTGCAGTTATGATCAACTGGTTTTTGACAAATTATACAAAAGATACATTGGGAAAATGATGTCTTAATAAATAAATGGTGCTTGGAAAACTGGATAAACTCAAGATGGATTAATAACTTAAAATATGGCCTGAAATCACAAAAATCTTAGAAGAAAATGGATGAAATATTCTTCTAGATATTGGCCTTTTGTTGCCTCTCAACTGAATTTGAAATTCTCAGAATAAATTGCTTTATGTGAGTCACTATAAAAGTTTTGAGACAGACTGTGTTATGGTCCATTATTTAACTTCCAAGAAACAATCAAGAGCATCCTTTCTGCTTCACCCAGGCAAGTTTTAACTTGCTCAGATTATTTGTGTTACTAGGAAGGCTACATTTATTTCTGTCTGCATAGACTTTACATTTCTTTGATGTTTTGTGTATCTCAAAATTTGTAACGACCCATATATTAGAAAGATTTGTTCTGTGAAATTTGGATTCAGTCAAAAGGCTTGTGGATCCAGAAGATCATATGCGACCCTAAGGATGAAGGATCTCCACCCCCTAGGTAAATACTTTATGAGTACCTTCCCAGAAGCAAATACAGCAATAACAAAAATAAGTAAATGTCACTTAATTGAACTAAATGGTGATGGGTACATTGAAAGCCCTGACTTTCAGCATAATATGATTTATCCACATAATAGACAACATTTGTACCTATTAATATTTTTATTTTATTTTATTTTATTAATTAAATGATAGCTATGTACATTAATGCTATCATGGGGTACAATGTGCTGGTTTCATATTTTCATCAAACTCGTTAACATAGCATTCATGGCATTTTCTTAGTTATTGTTTAAGACCTTTATATTCTGCACTCCGTAAGTTTCACCTGTACCCTTCTAAAATGCACTGTAGGTGTAGTCCCACTGATTACCATCCTTCCACCCATCTTCCCTCCTCTCCTCCCTTTCCCCTTTCCTCATATTCTTGTGCTATAATTGGGTTACAACCTTCATATGAAAGCTATAAATTAGTTTTATAGTAGGGCTGAGTACATTGAATAGTTTTCCTTCCATTCTTGAGATACTTTGCTAAGAAGAATATGTTCCAGCTCCATCCATGCAAACATAAAAGAGGTAAAGTCTCCATCTGTCTTTAAGGCTGCATAATATTCCATGGTATACATATACCACAATTTATTAATCCATTTGTGGGTCAATGAGCACATGGGCTTCTTCCCTGACTTACCAATCATGAATTAGGCTGCAATAAACATTCTGGTACACATATCTTTGTTATACTCTGTTTTCTAGTCTTTGGGACATATACCTAGTAGAGGAATTACAGGCTTGAATGGCAGGTCTATTTTTAATCTCTAAGTATTCTCCAAATATCTTTCCAAAAGAAGTGTATTAGTTTGCATTCCCACCAGCAATGTAGAAGCATTCCCTTTTCTCCACATCCATGCTAACATCTCTGGTTTGGGGATTTTGTGATGTGGGCTAATCTTAGTGGAGTTGGATGGTATCTCAAAGTAGTTTTGAATTGCATTTCTCTGATGATTAAAGATGATGAGCATTATTTCATGTGTCTGTAGGTCGTGCACCTGTCTTCCTCAGAGAAGTTTCTCTTCAAGTCCCTTGCCCACCCTGAAGATGGGATCACTTGTTATTTTCTTGCTAATACGTTTGAGTTCTCTGTAGATTCTGGTTACTAAACTTTTGTCAAAGGAATAACCTGCAAATATCTTCTCCCATTTTGAAAGTTGTCTGTTCACTTTACTTACTGTGTTCTTGGCTATGCAGAAGCTCTTTAGGGTTATCAGGTTCCAGGAGTGTATTTTTTAATGCTGCTTCAAATGCCCAGGGAGTCCTCCTTATAAAATATTCACCCAGGATGATTCCTTCAAGAGTTTCCCCACACTTTCTTCTAGTATTTTTATAGTTTCATGTCTTAAGTTTAAATCTTTAATCCAGCAAGAGTCTATCTTAGTTAATGGTGAAAGATGTGGGTCCAGTTTCAGTCTTCTACAGGTCGCCATCCAGTTCACCCAGCACCATTTGTTAAATAGGGAATGTTTTCCCCACTGAATATTTTTAATTGGGTTGTCAAAGATAAAATAATGGTAAGTAGCCTGGTTCATATCTTAGTTCTCTATTCTGTTCCATACATCTACCTCTCTGTTTTTGTGCCAGTATCATGCTATTTTGATCACTATTGATTTATAGTATATTCTGAGGTCTGGTAGCATGATTTCTCTTGCTTTATTTTTATTTCTGAGTAATGTCTTTGCCTTTTGAGGTTTTTTTCTGATTCCATACAAAACCAAGTATTATTTTTTTGAGATCTTTAGAGTATGACAGTGGAGATTTAACAGAGATTGCATTAAAGTTGTATATTGCTTGGTTAGTATGGACATTTTAACAATGTTGCTTCCTCCCAGCCATAAGCATGGTATGCTTATCCATTTGTTAACATCTTCAGCTATTTCTGTTCTTAGAGTTTCATAGTTCTCTTTATAGAGATATTTCAGGTCCTTTGGTAGGCAAACTCCCAAATATTTCATCTTCTTTGGCACTACTGTGAATGGAATAGAGTCCTTGACTGTTTTTTCAGCTTGGCTATTGTTGGTATATATAAAGGCGACAGATTTATGAGTGTTGATTTTGTAACCTGAGACACTGCTGTATTCTTTGATCACTTCTAAGAGTTTTGTGGTAGAATCCCTGGTGTTTTTTAGATATACAATCATATCGTCTGTGAAGAGTGAAAGTTTGATCTCTTATGACCCTATATGGATACCTTTGATTGCCTTTTCTTCCCTAATTGCAATGGCTAAAACTTCCATTACAATGTTAAAAGTCCAGTGGAGACAGTGGACATTGATGTCTGTTTCCTGATCTGAGTGGAAATGATTTCAATTTAACTCCATTCAATACAATATTGGCTGTGAGTTTGCTGTAGATGGCCCCTATTAGTTTAAGAAATATCCCTTCTATACCAATTTTCTTAAGTATTCTAATCATGAAGGGATGCTAGATATTATCAAAAGCTTTTTCCACATCAATTGAGAGAATCCTATAGTCTTTTTTTTTAATTTGTTTATGTGCTGAATTATATTTATAGATTTACATATATTGAACCATTCTTGAGATCCTGGGATTAAACCTACTTGGTCATGATGTATGATTTGTTTGACGTGTTGTTGGATTCTGTTTGCTAGGATCTTGTTGAATATTTTTGCATCAATATTTATTAGTGATATTGGTCTGACATTTTCTTTTCTTGTTGGGTCTTTCCCTGGTTTTGGGATCAAGGTGATGTTTGCTTCATAGAATGTGCTGGGTAGTATTCCCTCTTTTTCTGTATATTGGAAAAGGTTGAGTAATATAGATTCTAGTTCCTCTTTAAAGGTTTGGTAGAATTCTTATGTGAATTATCTGGCCCCAGACTTTTCTTTTGAGGGAGATTTTGTATAGTTGATGCTATTTCAGAACTTGATATAGGCCTTGTTCCACATTTCCACATGATTCTGGCTACGTCTTGGAAGATGGCGTGCTTCCAAGTATTGGTCAATTTCCTTCAGATTCTCATTTTGAGAATAAAGTTTCTTATAATATTCATTAAGGATTTTTTGAATTTTTGAGGAGCCTGTTGTTATTTCATCTTTACCATTTCTGATTTATGAAATTAGAGATTTCACTCCTGTTTTCCTGGTTAGGTTCACCAAAGGTTTATCTATTTTATTGACCTTTTCAAAAAACCAACTTTTTGATTTATTGATCTGGTGTATAATTCTTTTGTTTTCAATTTCATTTAATTCTGCTCTAACTTTGGTTATTTCTTTTCTTCTGTGGGTTTGGGATTGAAATGTTCTTCCTTTTCCAGTTGCTTTAGTTGTCCCATTAAGCTGTTACCTTCTTCTCTTTCTGTTTTCTTGAGGAAGGCTTGCCGTGCTATAAACTTTCCTCTTAGGACTGCCTTAGAAGTATCCTAGAGGCTCTGACAATTCATGTCTTCATTGTCGTTTTGTTACCAAAATTTGGTAATCTCCTTCTTAATCTCATCTATGACTCATCTATCATTCAGCATAAAGTTATTTAGCTTCCATGTTTTTGTATGAGTATGCAGATTCCTGTTACTGAGTTCAACTTTTATTCCATGATGGTCTGAGAAGATGTAAGCAATAATTTCTATTCTTTTAAATTTGCTGAGGTTAGACTTGTGACCTAAGTTGTGATCGATTTTGGAGTATGTTCTGTGGGCTGATGAGAAGAATGTGTATTTAGTTTTGTTAGGATGAAATGTTCTGTAGATGTCTGTTAGAACCAAGTGCTGAATGGTGTAGTTTAAATCTAATATTTCTTTGCTTAGCTTCTGATTTGAGGATCAATCCAACACTGCTAAAGGAGTGTTAAAATCTCTGACTACTATGGACCTGGAGGAAATCAAGTTGTTCATGTCTGTTATAGTTTCTCTTATAAATTGAGGTGCATCCTTGTTGGGTGCATAAATATTAATAATAGAAATCTCATCATATTGAGTATTATCCTTAACAAATATGAAGTGTACATCTTTATCCTTCCTTAGTTTTGTTGTTTTAAAGCCTATTTTATCTGCGAATAAAGTTGCAACACCTGCTCTTTTCTCCTTTCCATTTGCCTGGAATATAGATGACCATCCCTTTACCCTGAGTCTATATTTATCTTTTAAGGTAAGATGAAATTCTTACATGCAGCAGGTCTATGACCCGAGTTTTTGTATCCACTCAGCCAACCTGTGCCTCTTTAGAGGACAACTTAAGCCATTCACATTAATTGAAAATATTGACAAGCCTGGTAGAATTTTGGGTATTAGTTTTTTGAAATCCAGTGGACATTTTTAATCCTTTCACCACTGTGCAGTTTTGGATTTGATTAAGAGTTTCTGAGTGGGTTTACTTTTGTGGTGGAGGATTGCACTGGTCCTTATGGAGGATAGGTCTGAGAATATCCTGGAGAACTGGTTTAGTTATGGCAAATTTCTTCCACATGTGAAAGTCATTAAAGTATTTAATTTCTCCATCACAAATGAAACTCAGTTTAGCTAGATAAAGGATCATGGGTTGAAAGTTATTTTGTTTTAGGAGATTAAAAGCTGGTGACAACCCTCTTCTAGCTTGAAATGTTTTAGAGAGATCTGCAGTTATTCTAATATTCTTCTTCTTGTAGGTAATGGTTTTCTTACGTCTAGTGGCTGTCAGAATTTTCTTCTTTATATTAACTTTAGTGAAGTTAATTATGATGTGCCTGGGGGATATCTTATTTGGGTTGAGGCTTGCTGGTGTTCTGAAACTGTCTGCTATCTGAATTTTAGAATCTCTTGGCACGTGTTGAAAGTTCTCTCCCATAACATCATGGAGAAGAGCCTCTGTGCCTTGTGAAGGCTCTTCATCACTTTCAGGGATCCCTATAAGGTGAATATTGGTTTTCACCAAATTATCACAGAGTGCTCTGAGAGAATGATTTGTTTTTGCTCTCCATTTCTCTTCCTCTTTGAGAGTTTGGGAGCATTTAAAATCTTCAATGTCAAAAATCCATTCTTCTGCTTGCTCCATTATGTTACTGAGGGACTCTACTGTATTTCACAGATCCTTGAGGGCTGTCGCTTCTTGTCTCAATGTGTCAAAAATCTTTGGCGATTTTGTCTTTGAATTTGTTGAGTTCTTGAGACAACTTTTGAAGTGCTTCTTGAGTTTCTAATTACAATTTTACCTCTATTTAATTGATCTTATTTGCAATCCAAATTCTGAATTCAGTTTCTGACATTTCAGCATCTGTTTATGAATGGGAACTTCAGTTGTGTACCCCAAATTATTTCTTGAGGAGGGGTTTACATACTCTGGTTATTCATGTTACTGGAGTTTTTCTGCTGATTCTGCCCCATGATTATTTTAAACCATTTGACTAGATGAGCAAATAAGGAGAAACTGGCTTACAGTCTCCAGGATTGGTGATTGGCCAGGCCTTTGCCCAAATCCTGGGACTGGTGTCTGTACCTTTTCCTCTAGAGCTTTACAAATGACCCCCAGTGCTACTGCCTGAGAGACTGGGAGCCTTCTTGGTGTGTTGGGGCTAAGTGGTTCTGTCTTATTTTCAGCTGGTCTCTGACTCACCATAATGAATCAGTTACTCTGGGTTGAAGTCTCAGCTGTGGAGAAATACCAGCAATTAAGTTACTCTGCCCCTCACAGGCAAAATTTGAAAAGGAAAATCAAACATTACCACCACCACACACCCAGGGTATCACTTTGGATCGTCCTTTGGTGATTGACCCAGTTCAAGAAGTTCAAATCAATTGTCCCAGTCAGCACTGGTCTCAGGTGAGAAAGTTCAAAAGGTCTCAGACAAGAAGATAGCAGGGTTCTGCTGTCAACTCAAGTATGACTTGCTCCGGTGCTCTATGAGGTCAGAAGGTCTCACCCAGCAAATAAATTATTCTGGGAAGGTTGATGTCTCCTTCCCCACCTTGTACCTCTGTCCTACCCAGTCACTGGTAATCCCACAGGGCTGTGATCCAGTTCCCTCCGATGAGCAGATGCTCCAGGGGATTGCGCCTGCCTGAGTCATAGGGAGATCTATTTCTCCTCAGCTAGGCTGCCATTCTCTGCCACTATTTGGCAGGGGGAAGTGAGGCCTGACAACCTTGGGTGCTTAATGGGAACTGGGGTCGTTTACGCAGTTCCAGCACTGCCCTTGTTTGATGTTGCTGACAGAACAGAACAACTTTGCAGAATTTGTTTCTGTCCAGGCTATATTCCACTGTGGAACAGAGGCTGTTTGAGCAACTCAGCCCTGTCTGGGTGGCTGCCCTGTCTTGGCTGCAGTTTGTGTTGTGGAGAACAGTCTGAGGCTCAGTGAAGCAGTCCTTTGGGTCAGCTTCACTCTGGGAGTCTATTGTCTCTGTGCTCATATTCTAGTCCCTGTGCTCTGCCCAGGCCGGTACCACCTCAGGCATACCCTTTATTCCTAGGGCCTGCGTTTCTGTCCCAGACCTGTTCTGCCAGTGGCTGCCACTAGAGAAGATGCCTGGCTTCCCCTGGTTGCTCAAAGAGATTGGGAGTGTCCTTTCAAAATATCTTCAAAGTTGTGAGCCCTATTGTTCCCATTGCTACGGCTGCTGCTCTGTGCCTGGGAGCACCACCACTCCTGTACGGTTCCCTCTTGGTTGACTATCCTGGAGAATCAGCTGGAGAATCAGCACAGATCAGCAACAGCCCATGCCCCATCCACACCCTTCGAGAAAATACCCAAGAATCTGGACTCCATGGGGGACAGGCTTCCAGACTTTGGGATGAGAGTGGAGGGGAGTGCTGGGAACTTAAAATTGCTGGTAGAGAATATATACAGTTGTATACAGTTTTATGCCTAGCAGGAGAGTGTCAAGGCACCCTAGTAGGGGAAGGAGATCTGGTTTTTAGAGGGTCTCTCCCATGGGATAAAATGGGAGGATATTTGAACTCCACTGGCTCGTTCACATGGAGTGTACTGTAAGCCATTCTCTTGGGGGAGGGTACTCCCGTTGGTTGGCGATGAGTTACCTTTTGTTTGTATCCTTGGGGTTGTACCTTGCCTCAGTGAGGTTGATGTGTGTTCTTCAGTCTTCTCTCTTGGCTCAGAACCAAACCATCGGCTTTCTTGCTAAACTACTGTCCTTTACCTCTCTTTCTGGATGGGGGCCTTTGTGGAAACCTGGCTCCAGTCGGCCATCTTGCCTCTGCCCCTGATAATATTTTAATTTTAAAATTAATTAATTAATAGAAAAGTTGGCAGATAACAAATGAACTCAGGAGCTGGGAAATGAATGGAATTTATAAAGTGTTAAGCAGTGTGCACATCTAAATGCAAGGACTCTGCAGACTGGTTTTGGGGAAAGTACTACTTTACCAAGAACTTCTGGAAAGTCTTTAAACTTATACATGTAGAAGCTAGAAATAATATTTCTTCTGATTTAACCAGGATCCTTTTGTCCTTGAGCTTATGACTACTTTTTATTTTCTTGTAAAAGATTTTATTGATCAAATTGATTTATAATTTCAGATTAACATTAGGTTACAAATATTTAGGTTTCATTGCTTTTGTTAGGTAAATTTCAAGTTATAGTGGAGCCCTTCTTTACCCAGGAAGTGTGCTGATAGCCTTACCTTGTGCTAATTAGGTCAGAGCTTATCAAGCCTCCTCCTTCCTCTCCTCTCTCCTTTTCCTCTGTCTTCCTTTCCCTACTTAAATTTAATTGTGTTTTACTCTCATGTGCACATGTAGTTGTTTATTTATTGGTTTTGTTGGTTTTTATTTCTGAGTCTTTTTTTTGTTGTTTGTTTGTTTGTTTGTTTTGGTCTACCTTAGGTCCTTTTCCCTTATGCTAGTCTTTTACAATAGAGGGAATTCTCTTGTCAGGGTTTTTGCTGGTCTTCACATAAATAGCTTAGTTATTTCTTAAATCTCACTTATTTGCAGCTTCCACATTTATATGTGGATGGATATTTTATTCAATATATTTATGAGTAAGTATTTTCTCTTGCACTTTTGAAAAATGCTTGCTCATTGAGATTGAAAAGAGATGTGTAGATAGAGAACAAAGGCAAAAAAAAGGAAATGATGCATGGGGAAGGGCTAACTACAAAGAAACACCCAGATAACTCCAGTCCCCAGTTGTAATGTTTCCTTCCCAAGTAAGTAGGAAGCAGAAGGAATTTTACAGGACAAGGATAAGAGAATTGAGCAGTATATATTGCTCCATTTTAATCCCAGCTTCACAGGGGATTTAATTCCTTCACTGGAACAAATAAAAAATTCCTAAACATTTCATATTAAATATTTCTAATATTCATTAAGTATAAAAAGACTAAAAATATAAAATGTGTACTATTATTTAAAATTTACTAATTTCAATTATTTCTCATTTTATTCCCTTCTCTATCTCTTTTTATTCAATCCTGCCATTTGGTCTATTTATCCAAGTGTGATGAGAATTATTTTCCTGTCGTGAAGCTTCTAACCATTTCTTTTTAAATCAAATTTTAATACTGTACATATTAAAAGGATAATAAGAGAAATAAGTGCAGTTTACAAAGGCCATGTCATGTATTATTTACTAAATATTGCCTATGGGTTAGAAATAGATGGTGAAAACGTTCATGTAAAATTTTGATTTAGAGCAATGCACATGATGAAGTGACATTGATATCCCTCAATGAGGACACTGCTTTTCTGCTACTTTTATTGGTTCTTTTCCCTTTGTAATATGGGGGGAAAATGGGTGGGGGGAGAAGGAGAAAGGAAATAAAAAAGAAAAGGGAAAAATTGGGAAGATACAAAAACATTGATTAAAGATTACTTTGTTTTAGCCAAAGAGGTCCAGTAGTTTAAATATATTTTACATTTAACCATCCAGCATTACTTAGACAAATCTCTATTATTGGCTTTTGTCAGATAGAAAAAAACAAATGACTCTGCACAGGTTAAATTGCTTAAAGTCAAATGACTGTAAATGGTAGGTGTCTGTTTGATTCCAGACTGTCATTTTTTATTTATTGACATATTTGATTTAATTTGTGCTATCAATATGGTACTTATTAACCTCATATAACTATGTAAGCTAGTTAAATAAAATTGAGACTACAGTCTAACCATTATATTAGTCACCTTTTAAGTGCTCAATTGCCATTTTGGCAAGTGGCTAAGGCAACGAAGAGTGGGGAAACAGGACACTCCTATCACTGCAAAAACTTCCACTGGGCAGAGTTTCTCTAGAATATGGGTTTTTCATGGGTTAGAAATAATCTATTTCCATTAATTTTTGTGAGGTTCACAACTGTACATGTGTTGTGATTTCCTGTTCTTTCTTAAGGAAAATATTTTACTAGACAAAAATGTCAATCAATCTTTGATTATTTTAGTGCTGAGGGAAATAAATTTCATAGTATTCAGGTCCAGATTCTTTGTAGAACTCTGCAAAGTGATTGGTGAAATTTATGGGCACAGCTGGTTTGCAGTTGTAAAACCTTATATTTTTTAATGCAAAATGGCATCTGTGTGCCTGCTAATTGGATACTTAGGCATACACACATAAATTGCCTAGGAATTGGAAAGGTATATTTCTTAAGTCTGCCCACATTTTGCCATTTTGAGAGTTATTACTTGGATTCATTTTTCCTCCTTGTTATTCTTGTAGAGGGGGTAGGAAAAAATGCCTTTTTCTTGTTATAAATATTGCCCATTGGGAAAACATCCTTCCTCCTCCTAATCCAGTTTTAAGCCTTTCAAGCTCTGAACTAAGAAACCACTATCTGTTGTGGTAGCTGCTATTCTAAGTAAGTTGGAGCTCTGTGGTCACTCCACCTGTCTGGTGAGAAAGGAAAAATCAAACTTGTAAATGCCATGGGCAATCTTATCTTAGGAGTTGGAGTCAAACTTAACTCTGAGGCCAAAGAAAAGCAGTCAGGACAAAGCCTTGCCCAGCCTGTCTTTGAACACTTTAGTTCTCTGCTGGTATTTTCTATTATAGTTTTGGAAAGCCATGGCAACAATAGGATCGAGAGGTATTGTGTTATAAGTTTAAGGTGAAAAAGTTTATTAAATGTGTTCTCATAATTATTGTGAATCCTAGAAAAGATGACTTGGGCTCCAGAGCCTATATGTCTTCTCCTCTCTAAACAGATTGCTTTATCATTCTTCCGTGCGCTGGTAATTTCCATTAGAAAGCTTGCTAACCTGGTATTGACAATTACAAACCATGATCAAGTGACAAGTGAATAGGGCTTACCCACACTGATCTGCCATAAAGCCGATACCAACTATCTGGGAAGAAAAGAAACACAGGAATGTAAACACCACACTGCTGGTATATTTGCCCTCTGTATGTGAGCATTACAAAACGTGGAACATGAATCCAAAGAAAGAGAATAATTTTCAGAGATTTATTCCCTTTAGAATAGAAGGCTTTGGTTGCAGTTAAAGGAGCCTTTTCACTTCAAGGTCAGAGTGCGAATCTCATGGGGATTTACGTATAGGGTTCAGATTCAATTACTTTCGAGCTCTTTCTGAAGTATTGCTGCTTGCATTGCACATATTGTTTATGCCCACTGGGTCTCTTGCACATTTGATCTGCATGTTCTTGTCTGCTTTTGTGGCTAAGGTGGCCTAATCTTTTAAATTGGCTGATTGGGGTACAACGGATACTTTTATGTTACTTCTTCCCTTCTTTACCTAGGTATAATCAAGTCAGAACAGATTCCCAGTCCCTGATACTCAGTGGGGAAAGAAAGAAAGAAATATACAGTGCTCCTGGAATAAATGGAATAGGATAGTGCTTAGTGGATTTTGGTTCTTAGACATGTAGGCTCTGATTTTTAGCTATTTTAAGGCAGTATATGTATATCAAAGTAAGAAAAATCAACTATCTTTATACATTTGTTTGTGCAAAACAAAACCATATTGCAGAAGAACATGATAATAACTAAGTAAAGTATGGTGCATTCTTTAGAAACTCAGAGTGACAGAGGGATATTGTGGTCCGGGTTGATGAGGAAAGATTTCATACAGGAGGCAGGATATGAAGAGATATAGGACAGGAATGAGATTGGCAGAGAAAGTACATCTCAGAACATTCTAGGAAGCCAGAAGTAAAAAAAAAAAAATGCAGAGTGAATTGTGAATAAGTTGAAATCATGGACATGAATTCAACTGATCCTTTAGACATGGTAAGAAAGATGTGAAAAATTTAGAGCAAAATGGAGGCAGTGCTTTTCTCTTTCACAGTACAGGTGTTCAATTTCTCATCCATTCATCCTTACCCCTTTCCTCTCTGCCAACTAATAAAACAGAAAACCTGGAGCTGCTTCCCTGCCTGGTAGAATCTACATCCCCTTAGTCCTGGCATACAGACATGACCTTTGAAGGTTGCAAGGTGAGAAGAGAACCCAGCCGGACAGTGATGGAGGTTTGGGGCTTTAACATTTTTCTCCATCAATTGTCTTCTACAGACATTGATTTAACTTACAAAGTGAAAACAGAGAAATAAAGTGGAATGCAATGATCAGGAAATTCCATTTTTTTCCCTCCCTTTCATCATTTTGTTGAATGTATGCAGAAGAACTGTATGAAGTTATTCATTTGTACTCAAATAGGAATATAAGATTTGGTGTATTGGATCAGTCCATTGGTCCATCAACTTTATATCCTCACTACCTCTGGCACAACATTATATATGTGGCACCAGAGGAGCACAACTCCCCTGTCCCTGCGAGGCAGCAAGTCAATTGTGCAGTGCAATATATAGGGTGAAAGCCTTCACCACTCAGGGTGGGACTACATGAATGAAATCTGTATTTGGAGACATTTAAACAGGGCAGAGCGTGCTTCTGTTAAAGACAGATTTAGGCCATTCTTCCCTTGGACATCACGTCTCACGTCTCTGCTCACTTTTGTTTGAATTCCTCTACTCACTTTAAATTATAAGAGCTATTATTTATCTCCCCATCATAAAATGGAAATAGGGGATTCAAACAGCTCCATTTCAGAAAGATGAAGACAACATTCAATAATAACTGACACATTGCTTCTTTCTCTTTGGTGAAAGCAAAAATGCAGTCAAAACCAGAAGGTAACTTAGTACCTCAGGATTGGATCCCTCCTCTTTCCACAGTAATTATTACAATGGATTCTCAGTCTGTTCAATTCATTCACCTATTTACTCATTCACTTGTCAGGAAAAGACTAGATTATCCTGTGATAGTTCGCCCACTCTAAAGGATGTTACAAGTATGATCCCCATGTCTCATTATAAGTGGAAGTTGAAGCACCATTAGCAACCACAATGCAAATGACAATAAGCTCTGGTTACAAGTGTGGCACACTTGGAATAATACATCCATTTAGAGAAGTGACAGGCTAATTATAACTGGGATGAGATAGAACAAACACAATGGTCCTGTTTTCTTCCCAAAGAGGAATCTGAACACAATGTAAAATAATTAATCTGATATTATTCAAAATCTAATAATTGTGCAATTTAAAAATATTTTTAGTTTTAGCAATAAATTACTGGCTGAGAATTGTGTTGAATTGTATATAAGGTATAGTTCCCTGATCAGAATAGTAGTTTTGCAAAATTTCTTTGAGTTCCTCTAGTGATTTTTAACCATGAACTCCCAGCCTTGACGCATCAATAATGACTATAAGAATGACAATGGGGGGGCGGTGCCTGTGGCTCAATGAGTAGGGCACCAACCCCATATACCGAGGGCTGCGGGTTCAAACCCGGCCCCGGCCAAACTGCATCAAAAATTAGCCGGGCGCTGTGGCGGGTGCCTGTAGTCCCAGCTACTTGGGACACTGAGGCAAGAGAATCGCTTGAGCCCAAGAGCTGGAGGTTGCTGTGACCTGTGACTCCACAGCACTCCACTGAGTGCAATAGAGTGAGACTCTGTCTCCACAAAAAAAAAAAAAAAAAAAAAAAATGACAATGGGACTGCCTGCATAATCTACAAAGCATAGCCCAAAATGCAACTGCAGAGTCCCAGTTCAGAAAGCAGAGAAAGATTGCACATGAAAGTTATAGAAATATAAACATTTTCCTTTCACTCTATGGTCTCCTGATAAGCTTTTTTTTATTTGCTATTTGATGTTATTCTGGAAAAATTAAATTTAAATTATTAGCATGAATTTTACTGATCATTTTTATATTGTAAAATGCAAGTTTGATATAAATTATAAGGAAATTTAAATTGTATGTGGAATCACCATAATTGCACGATTCATTATTTCAAGCTCATTATTTATTTACGTGTATTTAGTTCTTACTCAAATAGCAGAAACACTTCGCAAAACTAACAAAACTATTTGTTGATACTTTGTATTTTCTGATACTTGTAATTTCTGCTGATTGTCTTTAACTCTAGCTTGATGATAAATAAGGATAAATTGAAAAAAAAATAGAATTATGTTTTGCCCTATCTTTCCCTTTTCTTCTAATCCATTATTTTCAATGTAAGTAGTTAGCTGATATACAGAAAAGTAACTTGAGTGGGAAAAAATAAGATAGGGGCTCTTAATTGTTTGTAATTCTGAGACACAAATGTCTTCATTCTGCATTCAAAGCAAGCTCTGGTTCGAAAAGGAAATGTGACCCCTTAGGGAACATGTGGTCCCAATTACTTAGTTGTACTTACTAACAGATGTAACATACTTAACTTGAACTTCTGAATCTTAATACACTGCAGTTCATTTTGGGTCCTTTGGAATTCTGTGCTCTTGATACTTTGTGAATTTTAAATGTAAGTGATAGTGAGAAATGTTGGTAATCATGTATGTTGAAAGCATCTCTTCTGCTCATGTGCAGCTCCATTGTCCCATCAAATGTCACTTCTAAAATATAAGTTCAGAAATAAAGAATCTGGAGAGAGTGTTGGAAGATGGCAGTGGAGACGGTCCCGTAGCCAATCTCTCCTAGGTCAGCAGGTGAGAGGGTGGGATCTCTGGATCTTTCCCCGTGTGAACTATTGGAGTGGACGGGCAGCTGGTGAGACACAGAGATCGGGAGGATTGGTGCGTTTGAAATATAGTTCTTAACCGTGGAAACTGTTGCAGACTGTTTCCCCCTGCCTGGCAGAGGGGCAGCCAGCCCCTCCCACAGGGAGGACAGCAGGTCCCTCCCAACCCACAAGCTCTAATCAGAGAAAATTCCACTGAAGCATGGAACTCAGAGTTTAATGATCAGAAAGGGACGCTACTGGGAAGCACGGAGACCCGGGCAGCCCTGGTGTGAGCCGAGGGGTCCGGATTCTGCTGGACTAACACATCGGAATATCCAAAATGGCGAGCGCCTTTTCCCCAGATCAGTGAGAGAGAAAAAGAATTGGTGATCAGTCAGCGTTACACTAGGCGGGGACCATAGTGAATCCTGAGAGGGGCAGAAAAGACACTTTGAGCTGTGGAAGCTGTGGAAGTTGGTGAAGAGGGCCCCGGGGAACATCAGCTGGAGAATAACTGAAGTTCAAGTTCCCACCAACAGCCCCGCAACGCCCCCACCCCTCCAGCCTTCACTGTGGCTGGGAGTGGCTGGGAGCTGCGGCCATAGCCACCGCCATCCAGGGTGCTTCTGCGGTTGCTCCGAAGCTAGCGCCCTGCGAATAGAGAGGACACCTTTGTGGCCATAGCAACCGCCACCCGGGTGCTGCTGCGGTCGGAAGACGCCGCCCCGCAAATAGGGACACACCACTGTGGCCCCCGAGATCCACAGCGACCACATGGCCCCTCCCCTCCAGCCTTCACGGCCTCTGCGACCCACGGCCATAGCTGCCATAGCAACCACCGCTGCTTGTGCTGCCGGGGTTGCCCGCACATAGTGACACAAAGCCCCCGCCCCTCCAGCCTTCACTGCGGCTGGGAGTGGCTGGGAGCTGTGGCCATAGCAACTCCCGCCCCAGGTGCTTCTGTGGTTGCTCCAAAGCTGCCACCCTGTGAATAGAGAGCACACCTTCGCGGCCATAGCAACTGCCGCCTGGGTGCTGCTGCGGTCGGAAGCCGCCACCTCGCAAATAGGGACACACTGCCACGACCACCGAGATCTGCACCGACTGTGAGGCCCCTCCCCCACAGTCACCACGAGCCCCGCTCCTGTGCTACCCTCTCACAGCAGATCGTTGTTGCCAGACTGGACTGCAGTTCTATATACATATAAGAATAATAATATTTTTGAGATTGTCTTTTTTTTTGAATATCCTTTCCTTGGAGGCGCTATCAACAAATAACTCTTTACTGCACTTTCTTTTCTTAGATTATTTTTATTACCTCCTATTCTCAACTGAACATTCTTCTTCCTCTCCTGCGTTAATTTCTTTGTTCTCTCTCCCCCTCCTCTCCCTCCCTTCTTATAGCTCCTAAGAGTTCTTATATCATATTTGCTAGAGCCTTTCGTCTTCACTATTCTCAAGCATTTTACAAGAAGCATTTTAATTGTAGAATTCTTTTTTTTTTT
>CAUYON010026211.1:0-109160 GCA_963573935.1 Arctocebus calabarensis | reverse complement strand
CAGGATATCTGCCACTTAAATTTAAAGTCAAATAATGAATATTGTAAATCATAGATTAAGTGTGCACATGACTACAAAAGTATATAAGGTAGTCAGAAATAAAGTTAATTTGCTACATGCCACAACAGAGCTTGTAGCCTGCTTCTTGTGCCCTTCTAAACATTATAGTGCGGAACTACGCCTGAGGCAAAGCTATAGCCCCTGGCGTCTCCAGTCACGCAACAGGGGGTGTTCTTTTTTCTTTTGATATGTTGTAGAAGTCATGGTGATATTAAAAAATAATAATAGGTAAGGGATTATATTTACTTCTATCATGAAACATAATTGACAGGAAGATAGGAAGCAAGGTTTAGGCCTTTCCACATCTTGGCTGCTGATGCAGGCTGAGGGGCTGGTGATGTGTGAGGTGTTGCTGAGGTGTGGAAATATCAGTATAAATAAGAATGCTTACCTGACTTTCAAACAACACTAAGTGCCTAATGGTGCAATGAGCAGATTGAAATATTATTGATAATAGCTGCCTTGCCATGTCACCAGGAACACACGTAACATCTGATGGTGTCTACTTGACTGTGTGCACTTGGAAGATAACACACTAGAAGCTGCACACTGCTATAAAACTAAATCCACACATGTGTACAAATAGCAAGAGTGTATATGTTTATTTTACATGACATTGCAGCACATTGTCATCTACAAGTTCCCACTTGAGAAATATGCCATTGAGTTTCACCAAAAATTCACAAAATATTCATAATATTCAGCAAGTTTACAATTTTGTGTTGGGCCACATTCATTGTCATGGACCATATGTGGCTTGTAGACCATGAGTTGGACACCCCTGATCTAGGGTAATGACTGAATAAATTGCTGTGTATGTATAGAATACTCTACTAGTAAGGCATGTCTGTATGTATAAAGATCTATATACAGTTGGAAAGATGTTCTTGTTATTCTTTTAAGTAAAAAAGCAAATTTGAATTGTGTTAAAATATGATTCCCCCTCGCCACCCACACAAATTTTTTGATACGCTCCCATAAAAAGGCGAGGTTTACATCCCTTTCTATTGAATCTAAGCCTTGTAACTACCTGACCAATAGAGTATTGGCAAGTGATAGTGTATTTTTTTAAATTTTTGTGGCCATTCTTTGAGAAACTGATTCCGTCTTATCTTTTGGATGACCTTTGAGAATGAACCACAACAACATGAAAAATCTCAAGCAGCTTTACAGGATGCCTACATGGTGAAGAATTTAGATGTGAGATCTATAGTTTGGGCTGATTTTCTAGCCACCAAGCAGTATCAGCTTGCTAGCCAAGTGAGTGAACTATTGAAAGTGGATCTCCCAATACCGATGGAGCCCCTGCCATATGTAGTGTAGAACAGAGAGACACAAAGTATATCCCAAGGTCCCTAGACTTCACCTAAATTTGCAGATTTATGAGCAAACTAAATGACTGTTTTAAGTTGGTATGTTTTGGAGTGGTTTGTTACTTGGCAACAGAAATAGCAAAGTACAAAATACATATAATGTTATCTTATTTAAAAAAGTAAAAATTAAAGACAAATGCTCTATACTTGTATAAGCACTTGAGAGGATTAGGATTAATTAGGGGTGAAAAAGACTCTCAACTTCACTTTTAACCTTTTTAAATCAATGACCAAAAAGAATGTATTAGGAATAAAAAATAAAAACAAAATTTAAACAAAAAATCAATAAAATTTGAAAAGAATTTAAAATAGTTTTATTAGAGTATTATTTTTGTATCATTCCTAGAAGCAAATCAGACAAAACAGAATTATGTATCCTTTTTAATTAGTCTTTGAGGGTGTTACTCATAACTGATGAAATGGAAAAAGTATGCCCTTAACTAGAATCAGTGTTACTTTTTGTTTTTTTTACTATCATATAGTTTCTTTTACCTTCTCTTCATGTGTCTTAACTTTAACCTCATCCACTGACATTTCACAGGAGGTCTAGGTGAGTCTATTGAATCAGTAATATGGAGAAGACATTGGACAAAGCACATCAGATGTTATGGTTCCAGGGAATGAGTAGTTGGCAGTATGGATGTGATTCTCAGCATTGTTTACATTAGCCTTTCCTACACTGGCCCTATAGCTGAAGTTGGGGCAAAATCTGAATTTGTTTACTGGATAACAAAAGTAGCTAACATCATGCCATGAATAATTTAATCTAGGAGTTTTCAGACCTGGCTGGTTATGTTTTGCCTGAGGAACATTTGAAAAATATACATTTGGGGTTTCATCTGGAGATCCTGATTCAGTAAATCTGGGGTTCCCACTTAAGAAACTATACTCTGAAAATGTTCCCCAGGTGGAATTGACACAGAAAGGTTTATGAACCACTTATGTAGTCACCAAATAACAAAAAACAATGGTTGGTGGAGGCATGTAGTTGATAAGTTTTAGGCAAGAAACTAGGGGGAAAGTGATTTTTATTGCTGTACCTGTATAAACAAAAGTGGTTAATGGCTATCTGGTTCTCTGAGTTAGAGAAATATGCATACTTCTCAGTAAATATGTATATGCAGTTTACATAAAGTTAATTCATTCATAATTCAACAAATATTGAGCATCTAATGTGATCTAATACACTGAAAAATAAGCAATGAGTAAAACAGACAACAATCCTGATCTCATGATGCTTACATTCTCCTGAGTTGTACACAAAAATAAATGTAATGGGTAAGAAAATCGTGGTTAGATTAGGTGTGATAGAAAAGTATGAGGATGGAGTTTGAAGTGGAAGGCAGGTGAAATTGTAAATCGAGAAGTCAGGAAAGGACTTAAGAGAAGATATCATTTGAACAAAAACCTATAGTAGTCATCACCTCATGAGTGTCTAATTTGCTAAGAGCAAAAACCAACACAAAGCCCCCGTGTGGTGCTATTCCTGTGCATCTGGTAATGTTATTACCTGTTGGGAGGTTACTAGACATCTTAATGGAAGAATCATATATTTATCTTCACTGGAATTGTGTCATATTCTTATTATTCTGTCTTCTCTTCCTGTAGCCAGCATTACCTTCCTATAATGCTTTTGCCAGTAACATCTAGCACTTAGAACCTTATCAGCTGTCATGGCATTCTCTATTCCCAAATTATGTCTAAACAGGAAATTCATTTCACAGGAAAGTGAATACAACAATGGGCCTATGAAATTAACTCATTGTTTCACGTACATCTTCAGCTGGTAATGGTTGGCCTAATGCAAAGGTGAAATGACTTGTTGAAGGCTCAGAATTCTACACAACAGTCTGAAAGGGTGGCATTTTTTTTTCATACAAGATGCAGTATATGCTTTGATTCTAAGATCATTCCATGTTACAATCTCCCTCATGGCAAGAATATGTGAGTCCCAGAATCAAGGGATGGAAGTAACCACCTACTATTCTCAATTTCATGTCTGAGACTATTCTTATCATTGTTATCTTTCCAGCTTTCTCATTCTAGAATCTTTATCTCAAATTTCCTTTGACACCACTGTGAATGCAAGAGTATAGCATCTCATTGTCTTCTCTTCACTCTGTCTTCTGGTCACTGATAAACATTTCTTGGATATCCCTTTGATTTTCTTGCCCTTCTTTTCTTATATTCTCCTGGTAAAACCATACTCCTGCAAAAGTCCAACTTTCTACCCATTTCCCATTTGCACCTGTGCAGTTGAATGTAGCTGGAGAAAAACATAAAATCACCCTGAGTGGTCTCACTTTAAATTCATATCCATGATACTTAAAGAGACCCTCCATGCTTTCAGGAGTTGTACTAATTGCTTCCTCACTTTTCTCAAAAAATATTTCAGATCTTCTCCTATCTCCTCAAAACACAATATCTCTCCTTCCTGTTTGTATTAAACTTCCTGATTCATCAAGGAAATTGAAACAATTGAAATAACTTTTCCCCCATGTCTGCCTTTTACCAGCATGTGTAGTTAATCTATCTGCCTATTACCACTGGCATGTTCTCCATGGCCCTACCTAAGGGTCATCTTTCCATTTGTGCACTGACTTCAGTTCCCTAATGTAATGAATTTTCATAAAGATAGCGAGAATCCTAGAAGAATCAACCAATCAATTTTCTTATAATGAATAATTCATTAATGTTGCTGGCTTAATCTTGATCAAAAGGAGATCTGCCAAGATGAAGGAGTAAGAATCAGTTTGTAGCAATAACTAAAGATAACCACATGTAGTAATATAGTTTTTGAAGAGTTTTAACCAACAGATCCTGATATCTCAAGTAATCAGAATAATAATAAAATGAATATTATGCAATTTACTTAATTTTACATTTCCAGATCCCTTATTGGTCTAGGCAGGAGGCATTTAGTGATCTGGTTTCCTTACCTGTATGCAGACCTACCTAGCATTTCTTCATGGGCCAGTGAAACCACCTTCTCTTGGTTATTTTCTCTGATTTTTCTAGAATTCATTGATCTCCATTGTGTCTAAATTTCTATAACATTATTTGTGCTGTAAGTTTTATCACTTATTCCAAAATCATATTTTATTGCTGTTTCTTTAGTTTACATCTCACTCCAAGTTCTAATATCTGTTCTGATTTTCACTTACCCCAAACTAATGGATTTCTTAGCTTCTCTATGACCTGCTATTCTCCATGCAAATTTTCAATTATTATATGAAGAAACTCTGCTATGGAGTCTAATGCTAGATGACTAGTAGTAATGTAAGGTGAAATGATAAAGAATTAATAACCTCCAAGGTACTCAGAAAAAAGAATTGAAAGGTTGATAATAATTTATGAATGCAGATATGATTTACCTTAAAATATACAAAGCAAGAATTAGAAAATATCCATTATAGTTAACATGTTTAAGGCAAGATGGCAACTGTTTACCTTACAAAAGGATTCATAAACGTGGAATTCACATAGTAATCTGTGGATTAAATGATCAAGAAAAAAGTATTAAAATGAAAATTATTTTTGAGGTACATACCAGTTGGGTAAAATAAGGTATCATATATTAAAAATATCTCGTGTATTTCCAGAAACCTACAATATTCCATGTTAAATGTATCTTGTTGATTTCAAGAGCAAATCAGTGAATTAGCTGAATTTTAAACCAAATTCAACTTATATAAAAATCATAGTATTAGAAAGATGTGCTCAACAGACCATTAAACAACTCTGTTTCTCCCTAACTTTGCTCTCCCTTACCTTTGAAATTCCAGAACTTTGTGATGGTTATCTCTTCACACTGAAACACTAATTGTAATCATTAAATTCCTCGAAATAATGTCAACATCATGTCTTATCTGCCAGCTATTTTTTTAATGAGAGAATTTTTCTTTGGTGATTTAATTTTAATTATTTGTTTTTGAATAAATACATCTTATTCTTATGGATAATTGTGTTTTCAATAAACAA
The DNA here is from genome assembly GCA_963573935.1 of Arctocebus calabarensis. Classification (NCBI taxonomy): domain Eukaryota; kingdom Metazoa; phylum Chordata; class Mammalia; order Primates; family Lorisidae; genus Arctocebus; species Arctocebus calabarensis. The sequence continues at coordinate 103,746 of CAUYON010026211.1, read as the reverse complement.
AGATGCAATATTGCCGTTCACATTCAAGCTGGAGGAAAAATACACTCAAGCAATGCCAATTTTGAATTTAAAACTTAAATCAAATTTTCAGTAATTTAATTCATGATTTATATTTATCATGAAAGTCTCTAAATTTTCAACCACATGTGTTAATGTGGAAACAATTTGGATCAAGTGGATGGGAATTTGTTTTGAATTCACTTAAATACAGAATTCTGAATTACACTTGAGACTCTCAATTAAAGATTTTTAAAGTCTTTTCTGTCTACTATTAGCATAACTAATATTGTTCTCTAATACTCTTTATTAATAATACTCAAATTTATGTTTCAGAGAATTTAGCCTGAAAATCATGTTTTGTTTTTTTTTTACTTTATTTTCTCATGTTTTCATATTGCTTTCTTGTGTCATGGAAGTGCTTTACAGAAGAGGAACATTCTCCCTGTCATTCTGGCCTCAATAGTCCACTAATATCTTATCTACTCTTTTTCAGTGCCCTTAAAAGTGCCATGATTCACCCCTTGTACTTAAATTGTGATAGGGTGGCAGTTTGTTTCTCTGTTTGTCTCCTTACTAGTATTAAAGAAAAACAGAGCTTGATAGTAGTCAGAGCAGTAAGAAAAGATTTTATTCAGGTACTATTGCAATAGTGGGAAAGAGACCCGGGTATAAAACTGGTCTCAATTCCTAATACAGCTTTGACAAGTTGGGATTTATAGCCAAGGACCAGGGTGGAGTTATGAGTAACTATGAAGAAACATCTGAGCTAAGAGAGGATTCTGGCTAAACCAACTTGACAGAATCCTTGCTGAAAGAAGGCCAGTGTGGCCAGATACCCAAAGCAGAGAATGAGGAGTCTGATCACACATTTAGGATCATAAGGTGATTATTGCTATAGCTGGGCCATGTAGGCCTAACAAGAACAGATGCCAGTGATGAGGACCTGAGTGCTTAGAAGAGCCTGAATAAAGTTAAGTCAAGGAGAGAGTCTGACGGGATTCCTTCAAGGCACAGAGTGTATCTATTCCCAGTTCTCAACACAAAGGATGTCAGGTAGAAGCTGCTCAATATCTGTTTTTGAAGGGTACGTTAGGAAGAGTGTGTTGGCATCTACTCAGTGATAAATGTGTCCTCAAAATTAAGTTCTCTTGAAGAAAGAGTGCTGGGTTTAGAATAAGACTTGGGTTTGAATCCTGAACCTAACAGTACTTGTGTGACTATATACAATTTGTATAGTTTCCAAGGATTAGTATTCTCATCTTTAAAATGGGAGTAGTAAGCTAAAAGTACTTTAGTACTTTTAATACATTTAATTCTCACATCAAATTTTTAGTACTTAGCTAAAAGATTTGAGGTGAGAATTAAATGTACATTTTTACCTCCCAGTGGCAATATTCTAGCTATTTCACTTCATCTTTCTTTTACCACACTTTCTACTATGTTGAGCTTTGTCTCACACAGAGAATGATGGCTATTATACAACATTGACCTCCATTTTGAATAATAATAGAGAATTAATAAGTCAATGAAAAATATCAAGTATGTGACCTTAAGCTAGACTCTTCATGTATTTCTATATGAAGATGCTCGGATATATATATATATAAAATATGTATCTAGTAATATCTATATAGATATTTATATGGTATATATAGATGTATATACTATACTATATGTAGTAATATATATTATTATATATAGTCATATAGTAATAAATATTACTAGGCATATAGTACTATATAGATATATATAATATATATTACTACATATGTAGTTATACATATATATATTACTAAGAAGAAACATCTGAGCTAAGAGAGGATTCTAATGTATGTATATTCTCTCTATATCTAATAATATATATTACTAGATATATGGTATTATATATAGAGATATATAGTGATATATGTTACTATATATCTATATATATGATATAAATATCTATATCATATATATATAATATAAAAATCTCTCTATATAAATATATATATTATATATGTACATATAATAGAAAAATATATGGATATATAAATATCTAGTATTATATATAGTATATATCTATATATAGTATAGTATACTATATTATATATAGATTATTATAGATCTATATTATATACTATATTATATAGTATATTATATAGATCTATATATATACTATAGTATATATAGTATATATACTATATACTATATATATTATATACTATATATACTATAATATACTAGATATAGATGTATATAGTATATATATAGATCTACAGATCTATATATATACTATATAAATAGTATACTATATATTATATAGTATACTATTTATAATATAGATCTATATGTAGTATATATCTATATATAGATGTATATAGTATATATATAGATATATAGATCTATATATATACATAGATCTATTATATAGCTCTATATAATATAGATTTATATATATAGTATATATCTATATATAGATATATATAGGATATATATACTATATATGGATCTATATATACTATATATAGTATTATATATAGTATATATATAGATCTATATATAATACTATACTAAGTATTATATATAGTATATATCTATATATAGATATATATCTAGTGATATATGTTACTAGTGTTATAGTATCTATATATACTATATAAATATCTATATCAGATATATAGATATATAAATATCTATATATAGTATATATAGATATATAAATATCTATATATAGTATATATAGATATATAGTAATATGTATTACTATATATATATAGAGAGAATATATATTAGAATCCTCTGTTAGTTCAGATGTTTCTCCTTAGATAGAAATATATATATATTTATATATATATATAACTAGATATATAGTATCATATAGATATAATATATACTATATAGGTCCTATCTATATAGTATATATAGTTATATAGTGATATTAGATATAATAATATATACAATATAGATACCATCTATAGTATATATAAAGATATATAGTAATATAGTAACACATATTACTAGATATATAGTACTATATACAGATATATAAATATATATTACTACATATGTAGTTATACATATATATATTACTAAGAAGAAACTTCTGAGCTAGGAGAGGATTCTTTTATATATATATATATATTTTTCTCAATTATAAAATTAAAAGGCATAACCAGATGATCCCTACAATTTCTAGCAGTAACATTCTTGAATTATATTCCTTAGGATTTATAGTCCAGAAGCAGATTCATTTCTAGTAACATTGTAAGGTAGGCTCAGTTGCCTGTAGCTCAGTGGTTAGGGTGCCAGCCACATATACCAGAGCTGGCAGGTTTGAACCTGGCCTGGGCCTGTTGAACAACAATGATAACCCACAACAACAACAAAAATTAGCCAGGCATTGAGGCAGGCGCCTGCAGTATCAGCTACTTGGGAGACTGAGGCAAGAGAATTGCTTTAGCCCCACAGCTTGTGGTTGCTGTGAGCTATGCCGAGGGTGACATAATGAGACTCTCTCTCAAAAGAAAAAAAAAAAAAAGTAAAACCATTGTAAAGTAGACAAATTGACCAGTCAATTCTTTGTTAGCTAGATATTAGGAATTTGCTATGATATTTTCCTAGGATAATTTTTATTAAAAAAAAAAAAGAGTTAGGATATTGAAAAGCTTGACAGAGTAGATTGTTTATAAATATTGAGGAATCAATGGGAAAATGATTCTCAGGAGGACAGACTATTTTTAACATTTTTTCATTCTTTATTGTACATGTTTGAAGAATACAACATGCTGTTTTGATGGACTTATTACATAGAGACATGGTTGTCATAGTCACACAAATTAACCTATCCATCATGTCATGAGGAGGGCCATCTTTCTAATGTCTCCCTTTTACACTAAGTTTAAACTGATAAAATTATACAACCCAAGAGTTTTTAGCTTCTCTGAAGAAGCACTTTATTGATTTCAATTGGATTCTTTAGAATATTCAAGAACATTGTTTAATATTCTTTTAGTTTATGTAATTAGCTGAGAAGACAAGGAAATTTTTTTTCTCTTGTTCCTTCCTCTTCTCTTTCCCATATTTTTCTCTATTTATCTTCTTCTCTTCTGTGTGGTCTCTGTTTCTCCTTCTCACTCTCATTCCATACCTTTAATTTACATGTTAGATTTCTTTGAGGACTGCAACATATTTAAATGAAAATAAAACCAAACAAACCCTGTGTCTGCAACCGAGACCGGGATATGAAATACTACATCAAAATTATTTTTCCTACCTTTTTAAATTTTCAGAATAATATGGAGGATGCACATGTTTATTTACACAAATTTTTTTGTGAAGTTTGAGTCAAAGTTATAAGTGTGTCCATCACCCAGATCGTGTATGTTGTACCTGTTAGGTGTGAATTTACCCATCCTCTTCTACCCCCTCCTATTTGCTTGCTGTTTGCTGAGTTTTACTACCAAATGTGTATAGGTATTGATTAATTAGTTCCAGTTTATGTTGAGTAGAAGTGGTGTTTGTTTTTCCATTCTGGCAATACTTCACGTTGAAGAATGGTCTCTAGTTTCATCCAGGTTGTCATAAAAAGTATTAGTTCACTATTTTTTTAAAATGTCTGATTAGTACTCCATGGTATACATATACCATAATTTTATTAGTCTACTCAGGTATTGCGGGGCACTTGGGTTGATTCCACATCTTTGCAATTGTGAATTGTGCTGCCATGAACATTCCAGTGCACGTGCCTAGATGGTAGATCCACCTGTAGTTCTTTGAATTAATTCTATAAATGAATTTACATACAGGTTGTACTAGTTTATAGTCCCACCAACAGTGTATAACAGCTCCTTTCTCTCTGGATCCAGTATCTATTATTTTGTTTTTTTGTTTGATAAAAGCCATTTTCACTGGAGTTAGGTGATATCTCATTGTGGTTTTGATTTGCATTTCCTTAATGATTAGTGATGTTGAGCGTTAGTTCATTAGTCATTGGCAATTTGTCTGCCTTCTTTTGAAAAGCTTCTATTCATGTCTTTTGCCCACTTTTTACGGGGTTGTTTGATTTTTTTTCTGATTTTCTTGAGTTCTTTATAGATTTTAGTTATTAGCTTTATTGAACGTATAGTATTCAAATACTTTCTCCCATTCTGTAGGTTGTCTATTCACTCTATTGATTGTTTTCTTAGCTTTGCAGAAGCTTTTTAATTTAATAAGGTCACATTTGCTAATTTTTGTTGCCGCTGTGATTGCGTTTGGGATCTTCTTTATAAATTCTTTGCCTATGTAAATGTTTATAAGAGTTTTTCCAATATTTAAGGTCTAAGTTTGTTATCCATTGTGAATTAATTTTTGTGAGTGGTGAGAGGTAAGGATCCTGTTTCAGTGTTCTACATGTAGCTGTCCAATTTTCCCAGCATTATCTATTGAATAAGGATTATTTCACCAGCTATACTTTTGTCTGCTTTGTCAATGATCAGACAGTAATATGAAGATGGTTTTATATCTGGTTTTCTGTTTTGATCCATTGGTCCATGTCTCTGTGTTTTTGCCTGTACCATGTTGTTTTGGTGACTATAGCCTTGTAGTATAACCTGAAGATTAGTAAAGTGATGTCTCCAGATTTCTCACTTTTGTAAGTTGCTTTGGGTATTTAGCTTCTTTTCTGGTTCTATATAAAATGTGGAAAAATTTTCTATACCTGGTGAAAAGTGATATTTATATTTTAATGGCAATTACATTGAATATATAAATTGCTTTGGGTAATATATGAATTTTCACAGCTTTGATTCTGCCAATCGATGAGCATGATATTTACATTTCATTTTCATTCAAACCATCTTTCAATCCTTTTTGCTTTCTTTTGTTTTATAGCTAAACTATTAGATTCTGGAAAGCATCCTGACTAATTGTTTATACTCCCTCACCTAATGAGTTTACTCCTCATCATACTGCCATCTGTCTTTTTCTTCCACCATTACTTGAGACTGATGTGTCTATAATGAACAATGATCCTTAATTTGGGAATTCTACAGGACCATTCAATTTTTGTTCTTCCCTTATGTAATCCAGACAGCACTTAACTTGTTTCACCAGGCTATAGGTGTCAATTGGTCAAATTCACAGGAATGACCCATATTTCATTTCCAAATATACAGGGTCCCTTATTCTTTATCTTAATTATAGTAGAGGTATTTCTTCAAAGGAACAGCTTCTCTCTGACTTGAGTTTACAATCAAAGTGATTGGTATGAAAAGGTGTTAATTTGAGTGAATTAGTGATTTCCTTAGGATTTTTAAATAATGAAACAGGAAGAAGAGATCTCATTTTTGCCAGGTTACCAAGCTAGAATAAAAGTCTGGGTCTGCCAATGGTGATCTGTCCCCACCCTCTCCAAAGTAGAACTCTCTCTTTTTCATTGTATTTATGAAGGAAGTCCTTTGAAGATAGAGAATGAAGCAATGTACTCAGCCCTAATATGAAGCTAATTTATAGCTTTCATATGAAGGCTAAAACCCAATTATAGCATAGGAATACAGGGAAAGGGGAAAGGGAGGAGAGGGGGGAGTAGGGGTGGAGGGAGGGCAATTGGTGGGATCACACCTACGGTGCATCTTAGCAGGGTACTGGGGAAACTTATTAAATGTAGAGTATCAATGTCTTTATATAGTGATCAAGAAAATGCCATGAAGGCTATCTGTAACAGTAAGATAAAAACATTTCTGAATGTATATGAATCGTGCCCTATGATTGCACCAATGTACAGAATTATGATTCAATAAAATTATAAAAAAAAATAAAAAAAAAGTAAACTAACTCATAAAATTGTGTTCTTAAAATACAGGAACGCTTTGTGGTATGTAAATTAAGGTTCAATAAAGTTGAATGGAAATTAAACAATATATCAAATAGTTGTTAAGTTTGTTGATGGTAATGGCATCCACATTGCAATCAACTCTTCTTGACTATGACAAACCGATTAACCAATTAGGGAAAGGTCTCCACACAACTGAGAACTGGATGACCCATCACTCGAATGACATCACTCCCAAATATTTGGCAATCCCAGTGGCTCCACTCCATGTTTAAAGCTTTTTCACTCTGTACAAGTAGGGTATCTAGAGGACATACAGATATTATCACACATAGTAAGCACTCAATGAAAATGAAGAGTTTTCCATTAGAACACAAGACTCTGAAAGAATCTGAGAAACAAGTTCCTCAATAATCAGCACCATCCACAGAGTTTAATTTAAGCTTCCACCAATAATACATGCGGCTGAACTGAGCTGGTTAAATGGTTCCAGCTTTTATTAAGTTGAATCTTAACTATCCGCAAGTTACTCTGAAAAATTCATTAGTCCATTACAATTTTAGAGCTCTGAAATTTCCTTCCTCATTGGCTGGTAGTAAAAGCTGAGTTTTCTTATCACTTCATGGTGGTGGAGGAAAGATGTACCAAAGCAAAAACAACTGGCTTTCAGTCCTTGTTCTGTAACCACTTACATGACAACTGTGCAAGTTACATACTCTCCCCAAAATAATGTTTTACCATCTAAAAAATGACAGACTAAAATTTCTTTCTTAAAATCTTGCTAAATTTTGGTGTCATGGTGAAGCATCATAAGAAGCAACAGTGTTCTTTGTGAAACTTACATCAGCAAAGTGTTACCTTAGGATTTTGAAAAAGTCAACAGGTTTCAATATTTTAAGATAAATTCTCTACTTTGTTAAAGATAAAAAAAAACTTGCTGTTTTCATTTCTAGAATTGGTTGTTTTTAAAATATGTTGAGCTATCAAGAAATGATCACTCACAAGTAAACTGCATTTCTGGCAAGACTAAGATACTTATACAATATTCTTTTTGAGAAAAAGGAAAATCCTTCTCTCTCATTTTGCACATTTCTTAATAAGTTTGTACTGCTTTCTTTTCTACTTTTTTTTATGTCTCTTTAAGCATTACTTTCAGTGACATCAAGGTAAGCTAAACTGTTAAAAATAAATTTTAACGAATATAAAAACAGTTTGTAAATTTTAAAGCTCTATGGAGATATAATATATCCATTATTCTTATATTCTTAATTCCAGTCAGACATATAATCAACCCTTAGGTTGCTTCATGAAGCTACATTAAAGCAAGGGAACTCAATACAAATATTTGTACTATATCATAAGCCATTAAAACAAACTTATTGAATAAAGAACAAAGTAAGATGTGAATGTGAGCACCTGCTATACATTTAACATTAGAAATACTGTATCAGTGTAATTTTCTTAGGAACCAAAGGACTCAAACCACTAGATTTTATTTTTGTGTGTTCTAAGGCCAACACGATGAGGTGATGACGAAAAGTAAAGAAGAAAACTAGATATTAAGATGTAATTAAAATTAATAATATGGTTTTTACAATTCAAACACTTATGAAATAGCAGGCACTAAATCTGGAAATTATATATTTTTTGGAAATTACTTTTAATAACATAAAATCTCTCTATAAAAAACCTTAGAATAGGCTTTAACACATAAAATATAAATATCTCTTCTAAATTTGACCTCGCAGATTTTAGCTATGGTAGACAACAGTGAGTTTAACTCTCTCAATCTGGCTAGTGCATTCACTGTATGTTCTGTACAGAAATTGCTCCACAATTCAGAAAGAAAAAATGCAGTGATGCCTAATTTATAGAACTATTCAGTGAGTCTTCAGAGAAGTGAGAAAAAATGCAAAAATGCAGTTGGCCTTTTTTTGTTATTCTATTTTTCATTGTAACTAAAATCCTTGATTAGATATGTTAGATTTCAGAAAGACACATTTGAATCACACAGCTGGATCTTTTGGTAAATTTTCCAGCCATCAGTAAAACATTGTTAAAATGCCTCAAGAGATTTCACATGTGGGACATATCTCACTCAGAAAAACTATACCCACACTATTAGCTTGAAAATCTAGAGTAACCATGTCCTTAGTTGTTCATAACACTATCACTACGTCATTCTAATATTTTATTTTATCCTTCTGATCTCAAAACATCAATTTTTTTTTTCAATGTAGGACTTTTTAGAAAGTTTATATTTCTGGGATGAGTTTACAATTCCAGCTTTCAGACCTTTGTTTTTCGCAGATGGTCTCAGTATCCCAGAATATAAGCTATTTTTTAGGGTCTCCAGGCCATCTTTGTGGTATCAATTAAGATAAAAAATAAATAGTTGAAATGTAGTATGTAGTTAAAGAGAAAAAACTAGTATCTAAACTCATAGAGAACTGGGAATAAATCAAAATCTGACAGTTACCAGAGGTGTGAAATAACTTCTCTGAGGACTCAGTGAATGGTTCTATAAATTGGGCATGAAAAAATGGTTACCAAAAAGGTTGCTGTAAAAATTACATGAGTTACTAGTATGTAAGACACATGGTATGCAGTTTCTTATTGGGGTAGTTTATGATAACACTGTCAAAAGCCATAAGAAAGGCAATGTGTCCGTGGGGTGATTCAGAGCTCAATAAATTTCTCATCTGAGTCAGAGAAGAGGGGGCTGTGGTAGAAACACAATCTCTTGGCAAAGACATGGGACACATCTCATCATGACACTTTCCCTCTCCTATCATCATCACCTGTCATTAAGGCATAATGGATGTTTTATGTGAAAACAGGAAAACTTTCACTTTTGTGGATTAAACATGTTCGAATTTTTTCATCAATGAAAAAGTTCTTCCTAATCCTAGGTACATTGAGAAGGCAGAGTAGCTTCACATGACTTCTATAGAAAGGCCATGAAAAGAAAATATGAAAAAAAAATGTTTAAAGCTATCTGTTCCTTCTCAGCTTGGCAATACCTCCTTGAATATTGCGTACATTCCCTAAATATATATTCTTCATCTTCTTCCCTCTAACGCTGTTAGGAATCATAGAATACCAGAATACTAATCACACACAGATACACCCAGTGTTAAGGACAATTTAATTCAATGTTGATAGAAATAAAATTAGCTCTTATGCACTTTAACAATCTTACAATTGTAAAATTATATTCTTTTGGAAAATACGTCTAAACCATATACTATTCTTCATTATATTATAAAGCACTGAAGAAAAGATTTGGTCAGAGAAAACAGATGGTAGATAGGCTATTAACAAGGGGATATTGTTCTTGATACAACAAACATGACACAATATGAATTCAAATCAATCTGCAAACAAAACTCATGATTTTTGAGTAGAGAACTCCCTGGTAATCTTTCTTATTGATTTTGGACACGATAGAAATTAATACAATTTGCATATTTTGATTGACATTTTATATATGTATGTTTGTGTGTATATGTATGAGAGTGTGCGACCATATAACAATCCATGTGAATGACTATCTTTCTGAAACCAATTTGTTTAAGTTTGAAATAAAACACTAATGACAAGGACTTAAAATACAGTTATTCCACAAAAACTAATAGATACCTCCAACTAAAACTCAGACCAAATATCTCTCAGATCATCAGTCCTTTACCAGAAATAAAGTTTACAGCAGTGTACTGAAAGACATTCTCTAAAGAGTCAACCTATCTAAATTTCACTGAATGGTCAAGCTATAGCCTTGAGTATACTTGAGTTATACATCCATACTCTAAATTACAGTGTTCTTTACTATGAAGGAAGGAGTGGGAATAGAACAGCCATTGTTTTTCCTGGTTTTCCTAGCCATTGACACCTGTTTGTAAAATGCAGTCCATATAGAATCTCAATATGTTTCTAACAGATGACTGGACCTTGTCTGTTGGAGTGAAGTTGAGAGAAATGTCTGAGACCTTCAACTATAACTGTTGTACATGACAATTATTGAGATACCTTAAACACTGCTTCACACCAAATACTTCCATATCTAAAATTAATTAATCCTACCTAAAAATTTCACTCTTTTTACACAAAAAAATTGGGATATTATTGAAGGTTTTTATTGTCAGTAGATCCACACAGGGTAAGTTCTCAGTAAATGGATATTGACTTGAATTGTGTCATCTGAAATTCTACCACACATTTATGTACTATTTTACTTCTTATAAAGCACTTCCACTCAGACTTTCTCATTATTACACTTTCTTTTTAAATCAGAAACGAAGTAGGCAAGACAAGTTTAAATGAAGGAAATAAAGAAGAATAAGTCCCTTCTCACTGTATTAATCTTTCTCTTAAAAAATCTGAAATCCTCAATAGTTAAGAAAAAATATTCATTATAGAAATTCCATTACGATTCTTTATAGCACTACATATGACACCTTTCAAATTTATATCACTGTTTCAAAAATGTTCTCTGTTTTACATGATAGAATGAGATGCTCAACTTACACATTACTGACAGTTTGGGCTAGGTAGTTCTTTGCTGTGTAGTGCTGTCCTGTAAAACAGCAGGATATTTACCAGCACTGTTAGCCTTTACCATCCATATTCCTTCTGCACTTCCTTATTGTGACAGCCACAAATGTCTCCAGATTGTAAAATGTCTCTTGGGGCTGCAAAGTCAACCTCAATAGACAGTCACTTGAAACAAACACTGAGACCAACTGCAGTGACCTACTCATTTCAACTTTCCTGCTATATTCTATCTGCACTGGTCATCCAGAATGAACATAATCTCATTCTTTTTTTTTTTAATGACCAAATAGCCAACTAATGGCACTGAACATTTCTTATTTTAATCATAAGATGGTAGAATAAATATTTCATCGAATATAGAGCCATAAACTTAGACCTCGGGAAGGACTGAATCTTTTGATTAATATTAAAGATGAAGATAGAAAATCTGATACAGGGAGTAGAAAAGATGTGTAGCCTATAATCAAAATGACTATCTCCAATTACACATAATAGCAGACAATAGTCACAGACTTTAATAAATCACCAGCAAAGCAAGAGAAGAGTTTTATGGAAGACTTTCTGGATAAAAACATGGGCTACTATCTTAAAGTGAAGACGTCAGTTGACGTTTAAGTTTTGTGCTTTACTCACACACTCCTGGTGATTTACAGGCCTAGTCTCAATCAAGAAGGGCCACGCTGTGGGCAGTCTGGAGATCTATCACTAAGGTCACGCCCCCATGAGTACCTGCTAGTAATATACCCGACAGTTGTTTTAGGAACGTCCTGATTGCTCCCTGTAAATGACCTTATCACTCATCCATTTCTTCACACATTTATTAAGTGATCATTTTTATCTGATAATACATAAGAGATAAGAAGATACAGATAAGATAACATAAGAGCGAGCTAAGGGTATAACGTATTGAGGCCAATGACGTTTTGACACAATACAAAAAGACTATATGAAGATGGACGCTCTTTTTGGAAAGAAAAAGTTTTAAAATTAAAGGTAAAAGCATAAGGCAAATCAAAACACAAAAAGGAGTCATGACTATCTTATTTGGTTCTGAAGAAATTAAGGAACAGAAGGTAGATCACTTAATTAATATTCATAGATAGGTAAAATATTCATTTTCTTTCATATGCTATAAAAGAAATAATCAAAATAGAACAAAGACTATTAGAAATATGAGAAAAATTGAACAAAATACAGTTGTAGGTAGCACCACCAATTTCTAGCTAATTCAAAGATAGAAATTAGAACATCAGCAGAGAATCTGAAGAATAGAATTAATAAAGCTGAGTTAATAGCTATACTATATTGAACTGAGCACCCTACAGGGAGATATTACACTTTTAATTCCAGTAAACTACTGAACATCTTTTAAAAGTCACTCAATACAGTGGATGGCTGCTATGTGCCAGGCACTCTTCTAGTTACTGTGATATTGCAAAGAACAAAAGACGGAGTTCTCCTCATCACACAGCATACTTCCTAGAGTACCAAGTCCCCCAGGAACAATCAATAAATTCTAAGGCAAAAATTGTACAGAATACATTTTCTATCCACAGCATAATAAAGGAAAAAATTAAATTAGAGTCAAACAAAATCCTTATCAGTTTGTGTTTTTACATGTTTATGTTGATTTTACTCACACTATTTCTGAGAATTTATTCTAAAAAATTAAATAGACATGGGCATGAGGATTTACTGACAATGGTATTGATCAAGGCATGAATGACATTAATGAAAGTGTTATAGAATGATATCGAAATATTTCTTCTTTTTTATTTATAAGATTTCTGGAATTGCTTGTTTTGTACAATCATTGTGGTCTACGAGTTTATGACAGTTTGAACATTGTTATTTAATTTAATTCATTGCTTAATTACTGTTTTCCTATGAATGATTATACTGTGGTTAATATGTTAGCACAGCAGTATTCCCGGATAGTTTTTTGTTTGTTGGGAGGTTGAGCTTTGGTGGTGCAGAGTTAATACTTTGCATGAAATTGCTTATTTGCATCTTATTTTATAACAGCGAAATTGCTTTCTCTGTTGTCTTGTGATTTTTTTTTTGAGGTGAAATTTTAAGTTTTTGTGTGAGTAGTACTATTATACCTATCTTGAGTGTCTTGCTTGTACTGTATCACATCATACCTTTGTTTAATTCTTAATAAACTGTTAACTTGCTTTTTTAAAAAAAAGAAAGAAATTGAGTTGTGAATTTACAGAAACATTTTTAAACAACCACATAATGTCACAATGTATAACCATTTGAAACACAGATTTCAAAGAATATATAATAAAGTAAGAAAATTCTCTACAATAACAAAAACCCAGATACAAACTAATATATATAGTATTATCACAAAGGAATAAAACACCAAAATGAGACTCATAAATATTAGAGAACAGAAAGTGTCAAAATTGCAAGCACATTAAATAAATAAATACACTTTTTAAATATCAAAATATTTTGGTCAATTTTTTAATAATCAAAGTGAAATTCAAATCTACAATTGCAGATTATCTGGAATAAATCCAAAATGAAAATAACATATCAAAATTAATTAATTTCTAATATACAGTAGGCAAACTCATAAAATGATTAAATTTAAGTTAGATAAGGACAACATAAAAAGTGGGTTTATATAACAATTCAAAATAACCAAATAGACAATCAAGATATAAGTAAGAGAAAAACATGTTTTTGATAAGGTTAAGTAGAAAGCACAAAGTTAGAATTAAAAAGTCACTGTATTCCGTATATTAAGCAGATCTGAAAAGTATGATACTATACATCATTGTATGCTAATGCAGTTGATCATCTCAATGAAATGGAAAGTAATGTTTAAGTGAAATACTTAACAAAAAAAGAGAAACAAAAATCTTGAAAACTCTGAAGAAACTATTAGCCACAAGGGACATATTTACAAAAAAAGTGTCTTCTACAAAAATTACAGTTGTATTAGTGAATTTGAGAATCATTAATGAGTTTGTAATGCTTTCAGGGAACAGATAATACCTGCTGTATTTACAATAAAGATACAGATACAAGAAAAATAATATTTTTGTAGCTTATGCGAAAGAGGGAAAGTGTAACTTGATTCAATTAAAAGATTATAAGAACATAAGTTTTAGGAAGCCTGACTACAATAGAAAAAGAGTTAAGGGGCGGCTCCTGTGGCTCAGTGAGTAGGGCGCCGGCCCCATATACCGAAGGTGGCGGGTTCAAGCCCGGCCTCGGCCGAACTGCAAAACAAAAAAATAGCCGGGCGCTGTGGTGGGCGCCAGTAGTCCCAGCTACTAGGGAGGCTGAGGCTAGAGAATCGCTTAAGCCCAAGAGCTGGAGGTTGCTGTGAGCAGTGTGACGCCACGGCACTCTACCCAGGGCGATAAAGTGAGACTCTGTCTCTACAAAAAAAAAAAAAAGAAAGAAAAAGAGTTAAAATTCATAAAACTTTCAAATTTTTGAATAGAATACTAATAAATATAATTCATTAAAGTACAATGCAATATTTTAAAATCTGAAAATGATCCAACTCAGATATATAAAATGGCTTAGTGCTAGAATCTAAAAATTAAATATCAATAAACAAATTTGAGAAAATATCTTCATAAAATCGAAAATTTGATAAGTTTCAATACCACCTAATTTATGAAAATAAAGGATATTTTCTTAAAATCAGAAGGTACACAGTACTCAATAAGACATTTTATTTATGGGGAATTACTGCAGGCACATGCATCAAAAATCAAAACCAAAACGTTACTTCTGGCATAAAACAGCCACAGCCAACAAATAGAACAGGAACAAGAGCTACAACTATAAGGAAAAGCACAACTATATCAACAATAAGGCTGTTTCACTGTCCCATCATTTGTGTGTTATTGGAGTAGCACTTTTAATTTCCTTCAAAAACTTTTCCTATGTCTTCACAACTTATCTGTTTGTCTCAGGGCCTAGCTCTCAGCCTCTCTTGGTTGTTTTGTTGTTTGTTTGCTTTAATACAGATATTTATTTTTTTTATTAAATCGTAGCTGTGTACATTAATGCAATCATGGGGTACAATGTGCTGGTTTCATATACAATCTGAAATATTTTCATCAAATCAATTAACATAGCCTTCTTGGCATTTTCTTAGTTATTGTGTTAAGACCTTTATATTCCATATTCAGTAAGGTTCACCTGTACCCTTCTAAGATGCACGTAGGTGTGGCCCCACCAATTACCCTCCTTTCACCCATCCTCCACCCTCCTCTCCTCTCCCTTGCCCCTTTCCCCATATTCCTGTGCTATAGTTGGGTTATAGCCTTCATATGAAAGCTATAAATTAGTTTCATAGTAGGGCTGAGTACATTGGATACTTTTTCTTCTATTCTGGAGATACTTTGCTAAGAAGAATATGTTCCAACTCCATCTATGTAAACATGAAAGAGGTAAAGTCTCCATCTTTCTTTAAGGCTGCATAATATTCCATGTTGTACATATACCACAATTTATTAATCCATTCATGGGTGGATGGCACTTGGGCTTCTTCCATGACTTAGCAATTATGAATTGTGTTGCAATAAACATTCTGGTACAAATATCTTTGTTATAATGTGATTTTTGGTCTTCTGGATATATACTTAGTAGAGGAATTATAGGATCGAATGGCAGGTTTATTTTTAGATATCTAAGTGTTCTCCAAACATCTTTCCAAAAGGAACATATTAGTTTGCATTCCCACCAGCAATGTAGAAGTGCTCCCTTTTCTCCACATCCATGCCACGATCTCTGGTTTTGGGATTTTGTGATGTGGGTTAATCTTACTGGAGTTAGATGATATCTCAAAGTAGTTTTGATTTGCATTTCTCTGATGATTAAGGATGATGAGCATTTTTTCATGTATCTGTAGGCTGTCTTCTTTAGAGAAGTGTTCTTTAGAGAAGGCCTGTCTTCTTTAGAGAAGTTTCTCTTCAATTCCCTTACATATCCTGAGATAGGATCACTTCTTCTTTTCTAGCTAATATGTTTGAGTTCTTTGTGGATTCTGGTTATTAAACCTTGTCGAAGGCATAACCTGGAAATATCTTTTCCCATTCTGAGGGCTGTCTGTTTGCTTTACTTAATCTGTTCTTGGCTGTGCAGAAGCTTTTTAGTTTGATCAGGTCCCAGTAGTGTATTTTTGATGTTGCTTCACTTGCCCAAGGAGTCCTCCTCATAAAATATTCGCCCAGGCCGATTCTTTCAAGAGTTTTCCCTGCAAGTTCTTCTAGTATTTTTATAGTTTCATGTCTAAAGTTTAAATCTTTAATCCAGTGAGTACCCAAAGCAATATACAATTTTAATGCAATCCCTATTAAAACTCCATTGTCATACTTTAAAGATCTCAAAAAAATAATACTTTATTTTGTATGGAATCAGAAAAAACCTCAAATAGCCAAGACATTCCTCAGCAATAAAAACAAAGCAGGAGGAATTATGCTACCAGACCTCAGACTATACTATAAATTGATACTGTTCAAAACAGTATGGTACTGGCACAAAAACAGAGAGGAAGATGTATGGAACAGAATAGAGAACCAAGAGATGAACCCAGCTACTTACTGTTATCTGATCTTTGTCAAGCCAATTAAAAACATTCAGTTGGGAAAAGATTCCCTATTTAACAAATGGTGCTGGATGAACTGGCTGGTGATCTATAGAAGACTGAAACTGGACCCACACCTTTCACCATTAACCAAGATAGACCCCCTTCTTGTTTTTTTCATGCCTTCCTTACTAAGCTTAATCATTTCCAGCTTTTAATTCAGAGTGACAGGCATGCAACTCTTCCTTAATCAATTCTTCCTTTCACTTGAACCCTTAGAGGTCACTTTAGTGTGACTAACTGGCATAATTTCCTTGTCCCAGTAAATAGGACAAGCATTGCCTTGTCCCAGTAAATAGGGAGGCTGAAGACAGAGGTGCTCCTTTGCGTGATCATCACAATAGGTATAACAATCATGAGTTTGAAATACTGCAAGAATTACCAAATGTGACACGGAGACACAAAGTGAGCATGAGCTCCTGGCAAAATGGCACGGACTGACTTGCTTAATGCATATTTGCAACACATCTTCAATTTGTAAAAAAAAATGTAGTATCTATAAAGAACAGTAAAGTGAAGCACAATAAAACAAGGTCTGCCTAATAAAGCCATCAACCTTTTATGGCTTTAGCAACTATACAATTAAAATATACAAAACCCAAATGTAGTTTACATTACATGCTAATAAAACACAGTAATATTCACATTAATATAATGTAATAGATAATATTATGCTGAACTAAATCAGTTCTTACTACCTGAAGATTAGCTGGCTCTAAGATTCCAGGTTGTTTTCAGTTTAGGACGCCTATGTGCTGAGTATTGAATTAACTCTGTTATGCTCTTTTCAAATGTCTATGGAACTTCAGTTGCACAGACTCTCATGACCCTACAGGGCTTGGTTTAGTTCACGAGCACCCTTTGCACATTTAGTCTCCCTCTCTTTGGTTGATAGTTGATACTGGCTGTGCAGGCCTGTGAAGAAATGCACAGACAGACAGGCTCTGTGGTCCTGATATAATAGCCAAGCAGCTGACTCAGAATATGCTTATATTAACTGTTCAAAGATAATCATTGGATGTAAAAGAAAATATTAATATTAAGCAATTCTCATAAATATGTGAAAGGGAGGTCTGTTATAGGCCATGATGTGTGAAACAGTGCTTTAAACTTGCACTTCCTAGTAGTAACATACATTTCTCCCAACAACAGTAAAGTTCTCACTGTTCCTACATTTAAACTTCAACTCCTTCTTTTCTCTACGCCCTTTCATCAAGTCTCAAGAGACCACTTCCCTGTCTTTCCTGTACCTTCTGGATGTATGATAATTGAACTACTTTACTGTCTCTCAACTCTGAAAATACTTTAGACAATTTCTGTTTTCTTATATTAGGTAACGTTAGGACTTACTTTATTCATTTCTACTGGGTACATAGTCCATTGTATAGTTTGAGTTTGTTAAGTATTGAGAACAATAAGTCGTCATTTAAATTTTAATTTATCATAAGGGTTATTTTGAACTTGTTTTTTAAATTCACTTATTCTTTATCTAAACTAGTTCATGAATAATAAATATAGAAAAAGAATGATTATCATACAGATTCAAACATAGTAGAGAAGATTGGAAATTTTCTAGAACATGTTCTTGGCATATTATAATAAAATGCCCTAAGGGAAAGCTTTCAAAAGTACTCTCTGGTCAGAACTACATAAGGGAAAAAAAGAACTAGTAATTAGTAATAAATTCTAGAGTTATATTCCAGCAATATAAGTACTTTAAACATAAATATACTATATACCCCAGCTATCTAAATACCCTAATTTACCATATGGTTTCCACAAAACATTATGTGATGCAGAAAGCTAGATAATCAGGATCAATTTATTGACAACGAAAAATTTAAAAGTTCATATATTTAGTATACAAACTGATCAAACTTCTCATGCACCAACTGTAAAGAAACTGCTCTAGTCAAGAGAGGTTCATGTTTGTTTGATCGGGAGTTTTTTGTTAGTAATATAATATTTTCTTATTATCTCAGCTAGTTTGTATATTCTTTGATTTACAATATGAGTCACATAATTTAAAACGGTCTTATACATTATCTGGAAAAAAAGAAAATAGACATATTTAGTATTTTATTTTTTACCTTATTTGTGCATCACAAAATAAAATAAAGGCTGAATTCACAGAGATAAAAAAAGACAACGAAAGAACTATAAGAAATCTAGGAGATGCTTGTATGTCTCTGGAGATTTCAATCTACTTGAGCTGATTGTCTCCATGGTAGCCAGTTACTACCTAGCAGAGGAAGGTAACATTACCTAGACCTACATTTGTATAGCTAAGCAGACTCAGAACTTGCTATGCCCTCATTTAGGATTCTATGGCTGTTTGCAAGTTTTTTTTTTTTTCTGATGAATATTTATATCTCTCAACATCTTGCCTTTGTCCAAATAACCTCAGGATTGAAAGATCATTCTGCTTAGTTTTCTAGTTGATTGCTATAACCACAAATCCTTATCTTCATTCCAAAGATATTTACTGGGCAGATGTCATAGCAAATTGTAAGAGCTGGGATATTTTATTTTCTCACATACTGTAAATATTTTGCATTCGATTTAGCCAAAAGGCCTAGAGTTGATTATTTGGTAGATATTTTAAATTCAACTCCCATGTCTCCTTGTAGGGCTAATCTAAGTGACAATTTCTCCCAGCTGCAAACTTTCTCTACATTTGAAGTCTAGCCACTAACTGATTTCGCCAGCCTTTTTCTGGTGGCTGTGAATCAACCAAAGCAACTACATCACATGGTTGAACTAATTAATGAGAAAGAGGCTACAGACTATGTTTAATGACAGACTTCAAGTTCCAAAGAAAGGAAAAAACTGACTCTAACCAAAAATGAATGCAGATATAAATGTCCCCCACCTCTTGGCTGGATAAAGAAGCTGGATATTAAAACACAGATGATTATTGGCCTTGGTACAAAGAAAAATATGTAATGTTAACTTCTCCTTAGATTCCTAATTCACCACAAACTGCCACTCTTTTATGGCTTGCGCCCTCTCTGATAAAATATCTATCCTTTTAACTAAAAGCAATTCACCTCCTCATGTTTAGCAATAGGGATTGGAATTATAATCTTGGTTTTGTAAGCCATGATCACAAAAAATAAAGTGTATATTTGAAAACAGAGGGTAAGACTACCGAGACCTGGACTGAATCTCCTGAGCTCAGTAGGATGAGGAAAGAAGCCCAGTGCAGCACGGCCCTCCCCAGGCTTCTCCAGATTTAGATTATCCAAGAACTTATTGTGGATTGACACGCTGGCCCACCACATCAAATACCGTCAAGTTATGGTTGGGGCTCTCAGAACAGGGGCTTTTGCACAGATGCTGTGGAAAGGGGTGTAACTCCAGCCCTTCTTAAAGTAAATATCATGCCAAATTGTGGAAATGAGCCATTGCTCACATTATTTCAAAGCTTCAATCAGATCGTATTAAGCCTGATTCCATCTACATTAGGTACATCTAATGAATGGGAAGGCCATCCAAATTCCTCTGGTCAAGGTCTGTGACAGTCATGGTTGGAACAGGGACTCTGAACCACAGATGGCACAGAAAGGATGGCCAGTGACTCAGCTTTCCATGCAACTAAAGCACTGGAGCCAGCGTGCTCCCTGAAGACACCAAGAGCAGATGGCTGTGGGGCAGTGGGGACCTCCCAACCTCCATCCTTAATGTCTGATTCTGGAGTGGCAGTTCCGGGAGAAACCCCTCTGTTTTCTTGTATTAGCTCCATATCGTTTATGGAGTTTTCCTAAGCTTTCCCACTAAACATGCTTAGTTAGCACGACAACATGGTGAACTATTAACATCCAACTATTATGTTTGAGGGCATAATTTTTGTATATGTCTTTAATAGCTAAAAATGTCAGCACTGTCAACACCAACATGAATGATCAATAATAGAATGTGTTATAAAACTTTTAAGCTATTAGATTTTAAAACTAACTTTGAATAGCTCTTTTCTCTCTCCCCACCGTGTCTCTGTCTCTCTCTCCCCTTCTTCCTCTCCCTTTTCTCCTCTCTTCTCCCGTTTCTCTCTTTCTCTCCCCTCCTCCTTAATGCTGCCCTGTAGCTGCCCTGTAGCATCCCTCGCCAATAAAGACTTTTCATACAAAAAAAAATAATCTTTGAATAGAATATAAGAATATTACATGTATAAAACAAATTCATGCTAATGGTAATTCAGGCAGTTGCATATTTCTCCTAGTACCATTAAAGAAATAATTAGATCAATACTTTTATACAAAAAAAGTCATTATTAGCCCTGTAGGGCATAATACTGGCCTTTCACATGAAATAAGTTGGCAAGCTACCTTCATGATAAATAATGTAATATTAATATCACAGCTGGAGAACTGTTCTCTGAATACACACAGCGAGTATAGAAATTATAGCCCAATTTTGCTTAGAAATGCACTATTCCTTCCTAATGAGCATGTCTAGCTTCAAATAACATAGAAGGACAGAGGAAACTCCATAATTAGAATGGTAGTATTATGTAATAAAACAGCAAGCAACTTTTCATAGTAAAGACTGTTGTAGGTCACGGCTGGAGGTTGCTGTGAGCTGTGACGCTACAGCACTCTACCGAGGGCAACAAAGTGAAACTCTGTCTCTAAGAAAATAAAAAACTGTTGTAGGCCAGCTGTGAAAATCACTAAAAAAAAAAGGCACAGTTAATTGAGCTAAATATTAAACAAGTAAAGCATAATTCAAAACCCCTTTTTCTACTTCCACTTTCATAAGTCAGTTTTAAATAAATAATGCAGACTGCATATGTAATGCCAATCTGAATACCACCTGTTGGGTCTGGAAAAAACAGGTGTAAACCAACTTAAAGCAATATTATGTTTAGTTTCATTTGCTTCAATGAGGGTGGAAAATGAATACAAACTAGCCAGAATCCCAAAGACGGATGCATTATAAGTGTATGTGTTTGTGTGTGTGTGTGTACATTCAGTTTCTGTTCCTGAGATCAATAGTATTTATTATAATGATGAATTATATCTACTGTCATTTACAACTGGCATATTAATTCCTTATCAAAAAAAGGAACTACTGTCATTTACAACTGGCATATTAATTCCTTATCAAAAAAAATAAGCTCTCTGTAAAGCTATGCCCATTGGTTCTTAGGGAAAATGATGTTCTGTACTTTAAATTCAATTGAGACCCATGATTCTAGGAGAACAGTGACCTCGCTAGGTCCTTTGCTGCCTACAGACGTTTATGTTCTTACTTAAGAACAGTCACATTTCAGAAACCCAGAACAACAGGTTCTGCGAATTTTTTGCTGTGTTGACCCCCCTCAACCGCAGAGCAGCATTTAGAGGACTGATTCCCTCTGTAGGAAACTCTTCTCTCTGACCTCACAGTCTTCCTCTTCCTACACTTGAGCCTCCTTTTTCCTCTGATTTTTTTTTCCTCTCTTTAGTTACATCTTTTCGGATAGTGTCAGTTCTCAAAACTGCATATTTATACGTTATTTTTCTAGCTGAGACTAAATGAAAATCCAAACGATGCCTTAAATCTATCCTCATCATCACCACCACTATTTAGCAATAGTTCTAGCATCTGTCTTTGCCTTTGGATTTTTCACATTTTACTGATTCTAGGACCAATGATAAAACAGGAGCACATGTGACTGGTTGGAAAGAATGTCTGTGAAAGGTAGAAAGGGTAAGAAGGTAGGGAAATTCGTATCAGAGTGTGATACAAATTTGAAAAACTTTAAAGGAAAAGTGTGGTCAGAGGTCACCTCAGACCACAGTAAGAATGTGACAAAGTCTTGGCTAATCCAATGGGAAGCTTTGGAGCAAGGAATGCCCATTACAGGAGTGACACATTGGGAAGAATTGCCCAGGACTTAGAATCTTTGCTATGTTCTGTGGTAGTAAGAGCTGCCCAGGAATAAAGCATGGCCTTGATTCAAAAGCCAGTGTGGATCCTGAAAGCTCTCGTGGCTGGAATCTTTCCACTAACTGTACAAGTTACAACTGACTGGCAGGTTCTTCTTTCTGGAAGGGAGAGCGGAGTGGTGCCCTGCTATGGTGGCCATCCCCTTGATACCTCTCACTCACATGACTAGATTTGACTTATGTTGATGTTTTCTATACTGATTCTTCCTTGTCAATCAGTTCTAGACTAAGTCATCCAATTAATTTTCCAGAGCACATCTCTGATTGTACCAATGTCTGTTCAAAAGACTTCAATATTATGTATTGTTATTATTTATTGAATAATTATTATTCATTATTTACTAAACAAAGTTGAAAGTCAGCATCCAATACCCACCAAAATCTGCGTTCCATCATCCTTTCAGGGTGCACCTAGCCGGGAGTCAAGTCAAGAGATGAGACCTTGCAGAAATAGAGATGTGCTTAGGGATGCTGATTCCATCCACCACTCCATTTATTCATCAGTAAAATAAGAATATCTGAAATGGAGTCTGCAAAAATTTATTGAATGATCATAGGGTACATTAAGCACTTAATACTTTTCATTCCCCTTTACTATATTTTTCTCTTCTGCATATATCCAATCAGATAAATTTCCATGTCTTAAAAACATCTCACCCTTTGCTGCCTATGCTTTAACTCTGATCCTTTTACAAATTCTTTGCACGATATCATTTTCCCAACATCTTCTCTGCTGTTAAAATCCTACCCATCATCTGATGCCTTACAGACCCTTTCTGATCAACCCAGGCAGATGTTGCTCTTTCATTTAGACAAAATCCCAAAGTAACCTAAAACCAAGACTAAAACTAATTAGGGAAACATTCATTGATGACTACCACACATTTTTATTTTATTTCTGCACCTACTTGTTTTCATTTGTTCCTTTTAGTCTTTTATTTTTTTTCTCAGAGAATCTCACTCTCTTGCCCAGGCTAGAGTGCAGTAGCTCAGTCAAAGCTCACGGTAACTTTGAACTCCTTAGCTCAATAGATGCTATTGGCCTCAGCTTCCCCAGGAGCTGAGACTATGCTATGAGCATGCACTACCATGCCCGGGTAATTTTTATTTTTCTTTTTATTTGTAGATACTGGACATGTGCATATTGCCCAGGCTGTTCTCAAACTCCTGGCCTCAATCAATCCACTTGCCTTGCCTCCTATTCTTAAATAAGTCATGAGGCCAAAGTCAGTTTATATATTTATATGTGTAAATATATTAGAGCTTCTAGCACAGTACTCAAAGTAGCAAATTCTAAAAACATTTTTAATATAACATCATCTGGTCATGTATAACAACTCCATCAGATTATTTAGCAATGACTAAGGCTTTCTTTTTATACATGATGGAGTCACAAAAAATATACTTGGCAAATGGATAACAAAAGTTTTCATTGTTTGGTAGACACTGATTTATGAAATGTCATCCACATAAAATGACATTATAATGAATCAGGAAGGCTGAGCCATCATCTCCATTATTTATTTAACAGATATTGATTTTCTGCCCTACTTTGCCCTAAGTTCTTGACAGAGCTGTCAGTGTCTTTGTTTTTCCATCTGTCCCCCCCATCCACTCCTGTCAGACTTCTGTCACAATTCCCTGAATGCAAACACGGTCACATTCACCAGTGAACGAAGCCTCGGCTGCCTGGGATGCTCTGAGGGTAAATTCTGACCCACTCAATATCTCAATTTCATTCAAATCTCTCTCCAAATGTAGGTCCTCAGCTTTCCTGATCCCCATCTGAACAGAAATTCCTTCCCATCTACTCCATTCCTCTACTCTTTGTGCTCACATTCTTAACATGTTTACATTATTTACATATCGATTTTTAAACTGAGCAATTTTTTTCTCTTTCCCTAGAATACGAACTAATTGAGAACGTGGACTTCATCTTACCAGTTTATCCTTGGCACCCAGTGTAGCTCCTGATGTCCATGAATAATTGTGGAAATGTGTGATTAAATGATGTTCTGAGGACAATAGTACAGGCTAAAAGAGCTGAGATTTTCATCATAGGATTCTAACTTTTTCAATGTTTTTGGTCCTTAAAAGGAATTTTTTCTGCATTAAAAATACCCAAAGAAACCCATTTAGTTGAATTCAAGTTCCATGCCAAGTTTTAATTGCCAAATCACTTTAAGAATATGTGTATGTTTGTATGCTGGAGGTACCAAAAAATGTATAGAAGATATTGCATATGTATTATATATTATGCCCTTTGAGCACCTCTTATAATTGCAGAAGTCAAATGTGATTTGTATTCATCTTTATTATTGGTATATAGAGAGTATTACAAGTTTAATAGAGTTTTTTCCTTTATTAAAATATGTATACATTTTGGGGCACTCTTTGTGTATATGTGTTTACATGTGTATCTATCTATCTATCAATCCATCTATCTATCTATCTATCTATCTATCCATCCATCTATCTATCCATCCATCCATCTATCTATAGCTTAAGGTGAAAAGCAGAATACATAAAAGATATAGATTATCAAGTTCCATACCATTTTGGCTGTGTTTCCTTAGGTGGGGGGAACCCACAAATTGTGCAAAATTGTCTTGGTCATTGATTTTTAAAGTGTACACTCATGGACCATAGAATTCAAAAACTGTTTGGGGATCTAAGCAGGAACTGAGATCTCTGTGGAGATTTCTAAAATTCGTGGGATGCTGACTTTGAAGGGCTTAAGTTCACACTCCACGTCCACTGCCTTTTTTCACTAATTTTATACAATGAAGTCTCATACTATTTCCTTGGATAAAGAAAGGAGATGTAAAGAAGTAACATTTTATTACTTTAACAGTGTAACACTCCAGGAAATACCATGTAAAATGTCATGCCTGTGACTCAAGGGAGTAGAGCGCCAGCCTCATATGCTGGAGGTGGTGGGTTCAAACCCAGCCCCAGTCAAAACCGCAAAAAAAAAAAAAAGAACAAAGAGGTATAAGATCTTTGAAATTATGAAATCTAGCTTTTCACTAAGTTTATATTATCTCTTTCCTTAGAACACTGTTGAGTACTGGAGGGTGGTATTAGTTATAGCTATCCAACTGAGCTGAAAATAATTTTTCTTTATTAAACGTTTTAGTTGAAACTTATCCAGTCAATGTTTAAACTCCAACTGATGTCTATTTAACTTTGCCTATACAGGCAAGGTCTAAAAAGACAAAACAAAATAGTTTATGTATTTCTCTCTCTCTTTTTTTTTTTTTTTTTGCTGTTTTTGGCCAGGGCTGGGTTTGAACCCGCCAACTCTGGCATATGGGGTTAGCGCCCCCTTTGAGCCACAGGCGCCACCCTCTCGCTCTCTCTTTTTGATAATGAATAAATGAAAGAAAAAAAATGAGACCGAGGATCTTGGTACTCATTTTAAATATACAATCCAATGAGTTTTGATAGATACATAATCCTAAATGGCAGTTAATGAAGTTAGTAAAGAATATTTTCAAAAACCCCAAAAGTTCTGTGTGTCACATTGCCATAGATCTGTAGTTTTGGCCCTAAACAACCACTGATCTGATAAAACTAGAAGTTTTGTGTCTTGTACAATTTAACAGAAGTGCAATTATAATGTTAGAAATCTTTTGTCTGCCCCCTTCAGGCCGTATAATGCAATTGAAGTTCATCGTTGTATCAGTTTCTTCCCTGTAACTGTTGGATTCTACCCCACTATATGAAAATGACAAAATTTATTTACCCTGCTGATGTACATTTGGTATGCTTCCAATTTGAGGATTTTCTTCTAGGAAGATTCACATAAAATTCTTTGTACAAACATGTCTTCATTTCCTTTGGACATATATGTCATAAAAGTATATGTTTAATACTATAGGAGCCTGACAATCTGTTTCTCAAATACTCAAAATTACATTAGCATAGTCATTTAAATTAATATATTGAGCTTTTCAGAGTTTCTATTTTTTTCTTTTGAGTCATGATTAGTAATTTTACGATTACTTTTACAAAAAGACATTTTTGTGTCTTTTGATGACTGGGTCCATTTCTTCTGAATTGTGAAATTTATTTACACAAAATTAAAATATTTATGTATTTATCCTTCTAATATCTGAAGGCTCTGTAGCAAAATATCCTCTTTCATTGCTAATACTGATAATCTCTTTTATTTTTTCATGATCAGTCCATCTAGAGGTGCAAAAAATTGTGATTATTTTTAGTGAACTTTTATAAATTTTTTTTCATAGTGATTTTACGTAATTCTTTTGGTATTTCATTTCATTTTATTTATCCTTTGTTATTTCATTATTTCCTTTGATTTTGTTGTAACTAGATTTTCTTTTATAGCATTGAAAAAGGAAGCTTAGATGATTGATTTTAAACTTTTCTCCTTTTTTAACATGAACTATTGATATTATCACTACCCGTATTCCACAAATAGTTGATATTGAGACAAATAGTTGTCATTTATCACCTCAGATAGAGCTATCCAGTCCTCGTTATGTTATCAGGGTGAAAAACTTGCTTCGAATTATTCCAAGCATTGAAATTGGTCACTCTGTAATTAAGGTTTAAAAAATATAATTCAAGTAGATAATCTAAATACAAATTAATTTTTAACTCCTCATTTTGCCTTATTAACACTACATTATTTCTCCATTGCTTAGTTTTTATTTTCAAGAACACATAATATGTATCCTTTCCTCCAATCTCTTTTCTGCAAAATGACATAAACTTATTTTTCAACATAAAATTTAATATCTGCTTTCAGGCTTAAATATATCTAAGTTTGTTTGATGTGTGTGTGTGTCTTGAACTCCTAAATAAAACTTCTAAGCTTGGCCTAGCAGGCCTCCTACTCCCTGGCTTCAATATAGCCTTTCCAGTTATTTCAATCCTCTTCCTCATGTTTACTTTTCATACCAGTGAAAATGAATGACTCCTCCCTAAATGCGGCTAAAAGTCCTACCTGTAAACTGCAGGTCATTTTCTCCACCTAAAAGAGTCTCCTTTTCCAGAGACTTGCTTTGTCCACTTGTCAAGATCGCATCTTTACTGTTCATCTCAGACACTGCATTTCTCAGGAATCCTTTATGCGACCTTTCTCCTGGATCATTCAATATACTCCTATTCCATCAACTTACTGAGCACATAGTGTGCGTCATTTACTCTTCTAAGTGTTAAGTGCACATTATTTCATCTGGGCCTCATAAAATCCTATCGGGTAGCTATTATTACTATCCCTATTTAGTAAATGAAAATCTAAGCCACAGGGCCAATAAATACTTATAAGCACTTCAGTATTTTGTTTTACTCAGCATATCTTTACAGTATCATAGGCATATGATGAACTCCACTAGGGAGAGACTGGAGTTATGAACTCCACATAGGCATATGATGAACTCCACTAGGGAGGACCTGTAGCAAAGTCCTCACATCCAACAGACCTCCTGGAGGGTATTTGTTCCTGCTCTGAAAAGCAAAAGGAGTCAAATATAATAGCCATGAAATAATATGTATTTTAAACAGTTTGATAGGATGAAGGAAAAAATGAATAAATGCATAAGAATTTTAAAACAAGTGGTAAATAATAATATAGCTTTATCTGTACCAATATTTTATCTTTCATAATTATTGTATTAAAGCTAAAAATTCAAATAAAAAGCCTGTAACCCTTTGACTCACTTGAGATGAATTCAGTAGCTGATGGAAATTCTGTTTTGAGATGATTAAAGGTCACCCATTATACAACAAGAAAAAGCATTTAAAAAAATTACAATTATAGTTGCGGACAGATCTATCAAAACACATATGCTTTCCTCTGTCTTTTAACACAGAGAACATCAAAATAGAATTTATCTTTCTCTTGGCAATATAAGCATTAGAAATATTGATTGCCAAACTATGTAGTGCTAAGATCATTCTTTCAGGAGTTAGTGAGATTAAAAAGGATGTTTGCTTTATATCTGTTCATGTTATGTCTGGGAGTCTTCTTCCCCATTAGGGGCGAAAATACAGTGCTTTAGGTTTCAGTAACTCCAATGCATTCAGTTAATATTTTGTGCTCTCAACACAACATTGGCTGACATAATTTTACATATAATTTAAGAAATATTCTCTGTCAAAAAAGTACTCTCTGTCATACGAGCGGTTCTAATGCCACCATAATTGTATAGGATATTTGCAGTGTTTTTCATTATGAAATTTTTCCCATGTATTCCTCCGTTAATCTCCGTCTTGATAACTAGGGTTGTCAGAATATAACTTCTACACAAATAGAGTATTTAGATAATGATAATGAATTACATTCCAGAGTCTTCATGAAAATTATGTGGCCTCCATATTGGGGAAATGAGCATGATCAATTAAGAAATTCAAATTGTAGTACTGCTCCATTTGATGATCTCGATATCAAACTAAGAATATGATTTAGTCATCTTCCATATGGTGCAGTGCAGTTAATTAAAATGTTTAATACTTGAACAAAACTACTGATATTAAAGAAAACTAATAAAAAGTATAGAAAACCAACATATTTTATAGCTGAATACAAAATCTGAGTCTTATCAACATTTGCAAAACGATCACTCTCTAAGCTTAGAATATGATTACACAAACACACAGGCACTTGCTCAATCCTTGATATAATACTTCAACTACATCTATATTTTTTTCATACTGGCTTTTCTCCTGACACTTGAGTAGTTAGTACACATCCTTCTAGCTTTCAAGGGCATCCAAACCACAGCCCTCAGGCCACATGTGGATTATGTGAGGACATTTTTGCTTATTCATGGTGGAGAACATCACAAAAGAAACACACGGACCTATTGTTTTCCTCGTCAGCTTTCGTTAGTGTTTATGTATTTAATGTATGGTCCAAGACAACTCTTCTTCTAATGCGTCCCAGAGAAGCCAAAAGGTTGGACACTCCTGCAAGTTATTCTGAATCTTTTGTAATTTTCAGAATTTGAATACAGTTTAAGAGTGTCTAAAGTCTTTTATTTATTGCTTCTCACTCAACTTTGATCTTTTATCTGCTTTACAAAAAATTTGGTAACATCCTACAGATCCCGGCAATTTGCTATGACTTAAGAATGATCAATATAGTCTCTCTACTTATATTTCCTTGAACAGTTTCTTCTTTTATGGCAAAATAAATACATAAAGATAACAGGATGCATTTGAAGTTGGCAATTATAGAAGAATAATTAATTGTATCTGTAGATCTGTCAGCATATTTTTAATTACCATTTTCTCTACTTTCTATCAGGTGCCCAGGAGGTAGTAGCAGATGAAATGAACGGTGTAATTAATTCAACTCATATTATCCGTATCCCATTTTTTGTTTCAGATATTTGCTATCTGTGTAAGTTAGGCTTACTCTAATTGATGACCATCATGTCTACAACATAAGATTTCTATAAGATACATGGGTCATTATAAAAGTTTTGAAATGCAAAAAATCAGAAAACATAAAATCCACACGGATGGAAACAAATGAAGCTTTCCCAGCAACATTGATAATCCAAGTTGAAATGTGAATCAGCAAGATCCTATCAACTGACATAGTAACCCAACTGGTTCCATGTTCAAAATAATATTTTGAAAACTTTAACGTGGTGTGACATTATAGGACATAACCTTTGTAGACTTTCTTTTGTAAGATGTCATGCTATTTTTCACAAAACTCAATTTTATTTTATTTTGTATTTGTATTTGTTTGTTTCTTAATTCACTTCACTGAGAATTCTTTTGTTTTTAATTTCAGGTTAATGTTAGAATAAAAACAATCGGGTCACAATATTTGAATTGGTTAGGTAGAGTCCCACTTGCAGTTGTGTCCCTCGTGCAAAAAGTGTGTCATACACTCCTCCATTGTGCACATTCAGTGGGAGGACATTCAGACCCCTCCTGTTCTCACCCCCACCCTCATTGGTCCTCCTCCAAACTAGAATTTAAATGAGTTTTTCTACTCTGCGGCCATGAATTAAATCATCTACTGCCTTCATATTAGTATTGAATACATTGGCTATTTGCTTTTCCAATCTTGTGACACTTTACTAAGAAGAATGTGTTCCAACTCTATCCAGGTTAATACAAAAGATGTAAAGTCTCTATCTTTTTTATGGCTGAATAGTATTCCATGGAATACACACACCACAGCTTAATAATCTATTCCTGGGTTGGTGGGCATTTAGGTTGTTTCCACATGTTGGCGATTGTAAATTCAGCTGTGATCAACAATCTAGTGCAAATGTCTTTATCATTAAATGATTTTTTTTATTCCAAGTAGATGTCTAGTAGTGGGATTGTAGGGTCAGATGAGAGTTTTAATTTGAGTTCTTTGAGGATTCTCCATACTTCTTTCTGAAGAGGCTATATGAGTTTGCAGTTCCACCAACAGTGTAAAAGTGTCACCCTCTCTCCACAACCACACCAGCGTCTGCAAACCTGGGAATTTCTGATGTGGACTAATCTTAGGTGTTAGGTGATATCTCAGAGTGGTTTTGATTTGCATTTCTCTGATTATTAGAAATAATGAGCAATTTTTCAAATGCTTGTTAGCCATTTGTCTGTCTTCTTCTAAGAAGGTTCGGTTCATGTTGCTTGCCCAGTGACAATGGGATTGTTTGCTCTTTTTTTGTTGATTAATTTGAGTTTTCTGTAGATCCTAGTTATCATCCTTTGTCAGATTCATAACATGCAAACATCTTTTCCCATTCTGAAGATTGTCTATTTACTTTGCTTGTTGTGTCCTCAGCTATGCAGAATCTCTTCAGTTTAAGTCATATTTGTCTAATTTTTTTGTTGTTGTTGTTGCAATTACCACTGAAGTCTTCTTCATAAAATCTTTCCCTTGAGTCTAACATCCTCAAGAGTTTTTCTCACACTTTCTTCTAGGATTTTTATCATTTCATGCCTTAGGTTTAAATCCTTTATCTATCCATCTTGAATCAATTTTTGTAAGTGGTAAAAGGTGAGGATCTGATTTCAGTCTTTTACAAGTTTCAGCTGAAAAGTCACGGTCATCCTCATGGATCGTCTCCTGTAGTTCAACTGGCATTTACTCCTGGCTGTGTGCAGAATGTTTTCTTTTGTCTTGACTTCAGAAAGGTTTATTGCATTGCAATGTGTCTTGGAGATGCTCTGTTTGTCCTGAAATAACCCAGGGTTTAACTACTTGGGGATATTACAGGGGTCAGCACATCCAGAGTGCAATGGAGAAGCCTCACCCTAGGAACATCACCTTCATGATCATGTATCTCCCTGGCCAGGGAAGAATTTCTTTTTATTTTTTTAAACAAAATTTGACTTTGTTGCACCAGACTCCAGTGACATGGTATCATCGCTCAAAGCAACCTCAAACTCCTGAGTTCAAGTGACCCTCTTGCTTCAGCCTTCCAAATATCAGGGACTACAGGCATCCACCACAACACCTGGCTAATTTTTCTATTTTTAATGGAAGGGTAGGTCTTGCTCTTGCTCAGACTGCTCTAGAACTTCTGAGCTCCAGCAATTCAGCCACGTTGGCCTCCCAGAGGACTAGAACTAGGAGTACAGGTATAAACCGTCACATCTGACTGAAAAACTCTAATTTAAAGGCAAAAATAAAAAAAAAAAACTTTCAAAGATAGATACTTGAAGCAAAAATAACTTCAAAAGTATAAATATAGCTAACATTTACATTCTATGAATTAAAGCAAATATATTCCTCTGCAACACCATCCTGCTCCTCTTTCAAAGACAAGGACGCTAAGAAACAGAGAGGTTAAATAACATTTCAAAAGGAACACTGCTGATAAAGTTGTGCGGTGTGAGTAATCTAACTCCAGAGATGGAGCTCTGGATTTAAGACTTTTGCTTACTTCACCAGACTACATTTTCCTCCTTCTCTTCCTTGTCCTCCATTACCAAACCACTGGCACAGAAAACAAGTGTAATAAATATATAGGTGAATAAATGAAGCATTCTTCTCGTGATTAAGAACAACCCAAGATTAATTACAGATAATGCCATAGAATAACCAAGATGACTCCCAATCCAAAAGTCAGTTAACCCCACTGAGTAATGGTGGAGGACTTCCCCTCTAAATCCAATTCTCTTACAAAGGGAATAAAGAATATTAAGTCCTCAGGAACTCTACTTAATGGAATCATTAGAATTGGACTGATCCTTCATAGTACACGAGACTATTCTGAAACTCTCCTAAATTTAAGGAGAAAAACGTGCCTTCTGCATGCATT
This sequence comes from Arctocebus calabarensis, assembly GCA_963573935.1. Classification (NCBI taxonomy): domain Eukaryota; kingdom Metazoa; phylum Chordata; class Mammalia; order Primates; family Lorisidae; genus Arctocebus; species Arctocebus calabarensis. The sequence goes on along the minus strand of CAUYON010026211.1, from coordinate 70,596 downwards.
TTTGAGTAAAGAATTTATTTTATATACTACTCATTCTTTTTTAATAAATGTTCTCTGCTGATATCATCTAAAGCAGTGGTTCTCAACCTTCCTAATGCCGCAGTGTATTTTCATTGTTAAAAAGGGGACACGACCCACAGATTGAGAACCACTGATCTAAAGCAAAGAAAATGTGAAAGTGAAAGAATAAGAGAATGCCTGTTGTGATAGCTAATATCCTCTTAGGCATATAAATATTCTTTAATTAGAAGTTCTGAGTTTTATCTATTTGTGTTCTCTGTTTCACACTATAGTGAAAAACAACATGAGGAGAAAACATATCAACAACAGTATTTTTATGGCAACCTCGAATGCTATTAAAGTATCTAAAAATAGAGTATGAAAGCGAGTAGAAAATTTCTACCAAAGCCATAGAAGAAGGATTTAACAAAGTCAAGATCTTCACACACATACCATCAAAGCTATATGATTCTTATAATTAAGCAGGAGCATAAATATAAAATGTCAAGCTAGGGTTACTGATTAATTAGCAGTCTAAAAATGCTTACATCAAGCCCATATTATAAAGGAAATATAGCTGAAAATTGGGATAGTCAAAAGTATCCTAGATTAGGAGATAGCAACCTGAGTTCTCGTCTCCAAATCCTTACACCCAGTGACATACACACACCATGTTCCCCTAAGAACTACTTTCTTCTTTGGTAAAATAAAGTGATTGTTTCAGGTAATCTCTAGGTGCTATGCTGTATTATACTGAATTATGGTATTTTTCTTAGTGAGAAGAGTTGTTTTTCCAATCAAAATATAATAGTATCTCTTCCTCCGATGTTTCCCTTGTATTCAAATTACTTTGGATGTTTTAGAGAAAGATAAAAAGTACTTTTAAAGAAAAGCCTTACTGCTATATAATATGTGGGATTTTATTACTACAGTCTCATCGTCTCTAAAGCATACATTTTTTTCTCTAATTGCTTGATCTACTGGTGTGCTTTCCTTTATTTTTACAAATTACTATACACCTTACTCAATTTGAAGAAGCACTTAAATTTGTACCATATTCCCCACAGGATACCATATAGTGCTGGAACGAAAGACATATTTAAATATTCCTCAGGGTTTTTTAAGTATTACTATTTGGATTAGTGAGTAAATGAATTACTGTTTGCCAGAAAAACCCAAGAACCAGACTACAGGGGTTTGATTTCTGATTGACCTCTATTAAGTCTATTAATCTCTCTCTGTTTTAGTGTTCTTAAATAATCTACCTTACCAGATAGTTTTGACTATGAAATGGATTAAAACAAGTAAAGATATCAGGAAATCACTACAGAGTAAGTAGCACGTATTATACATTAGTACTTAATGCACATTTTTTTCGAATTTGGCATCCAGCTAAAAAATAAATATTAATAGGAGAAATACAGAATAATAGTTAATAATCTTAAGGCACAAAAGGCTCCCCTAATCATGACATAAACCAGAAACTATAAGATAAAACATTGGCAAATGAAGGGTGACAGCTCGAGGCTCTGTCTCAAAAAAAAAAAAATTGACAAATGAAAATAGAAAAAAGTCTTCTACAAAAATTATTTACATAAACAAGGAGCAAATGCCACACTAAAATTAAATATTTGCATGAGGCATAATAGACAACATATTGCAACCCCAACTTAAGAATGCTCCAATAAGTAGAGACAACCCAGTTAAAAATGAGCAAAGGATATTCCCAGGAAAAGATATTCAAATGATCATATGTGAATGTACACACACACAGATACAGGGTGGACATAAAGTTTGCACACGAGCTTTGTGTCCACCCTCTATATATAACCTCATTGACAAAAATAAGTAAGGAAATAAAATGAGATATCTTTCTTTGACTATCGAACTGTCCAAAAAGAAATGATTTCAATCATTAGTGTTGGAGAGAGCGTGGGAAATCAAGGGCTCCATCACAACCCTCATTGCGTGATGGAGATTTGACAATGTCAGTGTAGATTAGTGATAAAATTTAATTCCAGGTCAAAGGATCTATTTTAGAAATGCTCTCAGATATCCACAAAGAAATTCTTTGCAACACGATTTGATATAATAAATAAGTAAAGGACCTTATATATTTATTTAAAAAAGCAACAGATAAATTTTAGGACAGCCAAGCGATGGATGAATAAGCAGTGATATTTTTTTATATAAAAAATAGCTCAACTGATACTAAAACTTACATCACTATTTAGAAAAACACATTGCTAAACAGTTATATATTCATATCACTTTCTTATAAATTATATAAGTTAGAGGAAAAATACTGAGAAATATATCTCGATGACATAATCACAGGCTCAAGATAATTTTGTTCTTCGTTACACCACAGTGCTTAGACATCTCTTTTCTTTCTTAAAAAAGTTGATAAAACTTGTTATGGTGTACATGGGGACTAGAATATTTACATGTGACCTTGAAAAGACACCTTTATTCATTAAGAAGATGATACATATACTGACATGCGCACTTTAAAATCTTTCAGTATAATCACGTTATAACTTAAAGTGATGCTTTATTTGGCTTTTATTTTACCAAAAGGAGACATTTAACTGTCAGTTCCATTATCTAGAAACTTTACAACAGAGACACATCACATTTTAATGACAAAATGGAGTCCCTTTGTATTGAATCAGTGTCCAAAATAAAAAAGCCATTTGTGTACCTACACTCTACTGTCAGGAATTTATATTGAGGTTTCCTATAAAAATTCAGTAACAGCTATAACATCATTCAAAGTGTCAAGTCAGTCTATTCAATATCATCCTCAATTTCAGGACGAATGTCACACAAATTATTTACATACTACACAATTCAATTTTCTCTTTTAAGGATGTCTTGCCTATACCTAAAAAAATTATTTTAACAACTTAAAATACATTGCTCAGTAAGAAATGGAAACACTCACACCCTGAAATGAGGCCAGGAAAGCTTTTTTCAAACACCTGCGGTGTTGTTATCTGAAGAAAAAGTAGACACACATTTTCTTTCTTCAGAAGGCTTAACTTAGACAAACGTGGAAACGACACAGAGGAAGAATTACTTCAATACTAGAAGAGAATTCTAGGCTTTCAATTTTTATTTCATGAAATTCTCTACTGTCTGCATGATATTTTTAAGAAATCTGTTATTTTTAGAATTAAAAAATCACATTCATGTTAAAAAAAAGATAAGTTAGTAGAGTCATGAACTCTTAAAGAATTGGTATATTCATAGAAAGTGACCTTAGTATTTTCTAATAATGAAGAAAGTTGTCTCAAAGAGTATTGTTGCTCATCCCAGGAGGCTTCAAAATGGATACCAGACAATTATAGTTCAGTGATAACTAGGTCAAGTTCCTCTTTTATGTTTTTTTTTACCCCCACCCCCAGCTCCGCCCACCAAGGTTCTTTGTTAGATAGTCACTGGCCTTAAAGATTTCTGAAGTTCCTTTTAAGTTCAATAGACTGCCATGGTATTGTGATATTTAGTCTTGCATATGTAAAATCATTATTCTAAATGTAGTTAATTTCCGCAAGTCTAACACCTCTGAAAACACGTGCAGAGTGTTACTCTTTTTGTGAGTAACCCAGTTGAAATTGGAGCCACGCCTGGGAATAGAGAAGAGGTAAAATACCCACCCCAACAGAATTTCATTCCTCTACCAAAAACAAACTTTGTACATCTTATTTTAACACTTAAGAGAAATTAAGCTATGGAATAGATTTCTCCTACATCACTTAATATAATTTTCTATGGAAAAGAAGTTAAAAATGATTACACCACGACTTGACTTCCTAATTCTCTAATCTCCTACTTCATTACACATTTTGTTAAAAATTATCATATATTGACAGATTCAGATTAACAAAGGACAATGGTGATGCACGTATATTCCTGCATATTTATTTTTATTTATTGAGCTAAGAATATGGTGGACCCAGAAATCTTCTTACAGTATTTACTCACATTTAGCCAATCATTTATTACTGACCTTTAGAGAGAACTACCTAATGGACACAAAAGAGACATCTATCACCCTCCTCCGAGGAAGATTTAGATTTTGCCCTCCTGGTCTAAATCTTCTTTTCAAAAGCATCCAAGTAGTCACAGTCTCCTCTTTCCTTTCTCATTGTGCGCGGCCATGGTGGTAAGATGATTCTTTTGTCAGGCCAGGTCTTGGTATTTGACATTCTCCTGAAGGGCACAAAGTGCAGCTGATCCAATGCCCGTCATAAATAATAGTGAATATGTCCCACCGGAATCTCTCACAAAGGGAACATCACTTACCTCCTTCCACGCTAGGCCACAATTACAGATATGCAAAAATAAATGTGCAGTAAAAAATAATCATGAATGCTTAGAGGCTGCATCGCCCTAAAGACAAAGAAGAGTCTTTACCTAAGATGGGTCAGGGACAGGCTTGGCGCCCGTAGCTAAGTGGTTAGGGTGCTGGCCACATGCACTGTGTTCAAACCTGGCCTGAGCCTGCTAAACAACAAAGAAAATCTTGGCTGGTCGGTTCAAACCTGGCCTGGGCCTATTAACCACCACCAACAAAAAAATAGCCAGGCCTTGGGGTGGGCACCTGTAGTCCCAGCTACTAAGGAGGCTGTGGCAAGAGAATGGCTTAAGCCCAACAGTTTGAGGTTGCTGTGAGCTGTGACGCCACAGCACTCTACTGAGGGTGACAAAGTGAGATTCTGTCTCAAAAAGAAAAAAAAATGGTCAGGGAAAGACTTATGTCTAGCTAATTAAATGTTCTCCGTTGTGCATATTACAATTAAGGAAAAGATGCAAAGATAAGCAAGAACAGCTGTGGGCAAGTCGTCACAGAGATGGTCCGCTGTCAAACTGTAGTTCATGCCGCCTGGTGCTCTGGGTTGCTTTGGCTAGCATTCGTTTTTGAAACACATACTTCCGAAACCCAGAAATCTTTAATATCACCTATATTCTTTTTGTAAATTCTCTTTTGCAAAAGTTATCAGTTTCTGTTGCTGGAAATCAAAATCCTTAGATTATCACTGGATAGTGACAAAATATATAGTTTTTGTACTAAATTTAGGTGGGAATTACTAAACATGGAATAAAATTATTATAGGAAGATTTAGGGGTGCTAGATACTTTTTAAAACTGAATTTTAGTATTTAAAATGTACCACGTAATAACATGTAGCACTAGGAAAAACAATCAAATATCACAAATAAAACTCATAAAAGATGTGCAAACTTCTCCACAGGAAAAAAGATGACATTTTTATTGAGAAAAATTAACAAAAACCTATAAAAGTAGGGAGACATATCATGTTCAGGGATTAGAGGATTCAAATTTTAAAACATTGATTTTCTCAAACTGCTCTAGGGATTGAATAAAATCAAAATAAAAACCACAACTGTTTGTATTTGTGTGTGTATGTGTAACTTGACAAACCAATACAAAAATATGGACTGCAAATTGCAAACTGCCAATACACTACAGAGGAAAAAGACTGCAGGAAGACATGTTCTACAAGATATCAGACATTATAAATGTACGATTATCAATACAATGCGGTTTTAGTACAAGGACAGACAAGTGAACCCAGAATGGAGAATCCATTCCCAGAAGCATGCTTCTATGGACAGCTGATTTTTACCAAATTTAGCACTTGATACAATAGGAAAATCAAAGTCCTTTTCAATAAAGTTCCCTGGAATCATTTAACACCCACATGAAATAAAATGAAACTTGTCCTTTATCTCACACCATACATAAAAATCACTTCTAGGTAAAGTGTAATGTAAAAGGCAAAATAATAAAAAATTCTAGAATATAGTATAGGAAAGAACCTTTATGAAAGAGCAAGGAAACATTTCTTAAAATAGGACATAGTAGGCAACTAATCATGAAGAAAAAGCCTGACAAATTGGATTCCCTAACAAGAATTTCTGTTCCTAGCAGACAGCATTAAGAGTGCAAAAAGGTAAGTCACACACTAGGAGAAAATATATGTAAAAAGTGTAACTAACACAAGGTTTTAATACTGTGTGTGTAACAATTATAGAAATCAATAGAGAGAAAAAATAGAGTGCCCAATAGAAAAATATGGCCAAAGATTTACACCAGCACTTAACAGAAGGTCCAGTGGAAGTCAATCTTATTAACCAGATATACAGATTAAAACTACACTAAGTTGTTAGAACTCACCACTCAGAGTGGCTAGAATTTAAAAACCTGGTTAAGTACTAAGGTTGGTAAAGAGGTAAAGCAATGAAAACATCACAGAGCTACGGGGTGCAATTACAACTACTCTGATATTATTTATTACTACGGAAGATAGACATACCCGACCATTCTACACCTTTGTATACATCCAGCAGAAGTGAAGATATAAAGCCAAAACACATTCACCAAAATATTTAGGTATCAGGAAAAAAAACAAAAAAAAAAGTTTTAATAAAACTAGAAACACACCAAATATCCATGCAATAAATATTATAACCTAAGAAAATGAACTAAGTATAGCTTCACACAGCACAGCAAATACCACTCAAGTGTTGGGAGAAAGAAGTTAGGCGGGAAAAAATGGAGGAAATAAATATATTTAGAGACGGACACTTTGGGAATTTAAACTATAAAGTAAAGCAAAGAAATTAACAGCATAAATTACTAACATTAAAGTCAGCATAAAAGTTAACTTGGGAGATTAAGGAACAGATGGTGGTTGTGAGGGGACTATGGTGCTGGCAAAGACCAATTTCCTGTTCTGGATGTAGTGGCATACGTGCTGCTTTTCCATAAAACTGTGGTTATTTTGTTGTGTATAAATGTGTTTTATAGACTGTTTTCAATATTTTATATCTTATAGCCAAAAAAATCCAAATTAAAAACTTTAAAATGAATAAAATGAAGAAATTTTATTTTTTTTTTTAAATCTGGAAGCCCCACATATCTTAGCAGGATAGCACTATAAATTTATTTTACTTAATTCTTTGTCTTGTTTTTTTAATTTTTTTTCCTGCATGGATTCATGTACTTGTAAAGACTTTTAAACACTATTCCTTCTTCTAATAGGTTTGACCTGAAACATCATATGATATTATTATTGATATTTTATTGGATTAATGACAACAAAGATTGTAAAGAAACTAAATTTTGATGCATTAATTTACATATACTACTTATTGATCATTTAAGTCATCAGTTATGTGTAGACTAGACTATAAGGAAACAAAATATATAAAGAATATCAGTAGAACTTATTTTTATACATACATACTTTCACATTGATGTAAAATACAATTCAAAACACTCAATATAAATAACTCATTTTATGCAAATATCATATATTTCCTTAGTTATTTAACTCTCTTCCTCTGATTTTGCTGCTTGTGAGACCTAATTTGTGTAGAACATGACTTAAATCCATGATAGAGCAGGTTTCATTTCTGTAGACCCAAATAAAATTTCTCCAGACCATTCTCAATAAGCTCAACATCAACTGTGGGACCAGGTAGAGACATATTATTAAAAATTTACATGTAATTTTTCCCTAAGTATTTTGAGATGATACAGCTTACCCAAATCACACATTTATATTCTAGATTTACGTGTTGCAGAGCAAATGTGTGTGTCTGTGTGTGTGTGACCTATTTCAGCAGGATTAAAAAGGCAGGTATTTCCATCAGTCTTTTTCATAAACTTTTATCCTATACCAATATCTATAAGACTTTTTCCTACATTTTATTCCAGAATACTTATGGTTTCCAGCCTTTCATTGACTTTTGTCCATCTTGAACTAATTTTTGTGAGTGGTGAGAGATACAGACCCTTTTTCATTCTTCTGCATGTAGCCAACCAATTTTCCCAGCACAATGTTGAGTAAGTCTCCTTTTCCCCAGTGCATATTGATGTCTGTGTTGTCACAGATCAGTTTTCTATATGTGAATGGTTTTATATCTGGGTTCTCTGTTCTGTTTCTTTGGTCTATGTCTCTGTATTTGTGTCAATATCACGTTTTTTGTTGACTATAGCTTTGTTGTATAGTTTGGAGTCTGGTAATGTGATGTCTCCAAATTTGTTCTTTCTGCTTAACATTGTTTTGGCTATTCGAGGTCTTCCAAATTAAGCAAAAAATTATATTTTTGAGAGATCTGTGAAATATGATGTTGGTATTTTTATGGGGATTGCATTAAATCTGTAAATTTCTTTGGGTAGTAGAGACATTTTTTAACAATATTGATTCAACGAATCCATGAGCACGGTTAGGATTTTCCATTTGTTTGTTTGACCTGTGATGTCTTCCCTCAGTGTTTCATAATTCTCTTTGTAGAGATCTTTCACCCTCCTGGTTAAATATATTCCTGGGTATTTTATTTTCTTTGTAGTTAACGTAAATGGCATTGGGTCTTTGACTTTCAGCTGGATGGCTATTGATTTATGTACCTCAATTTTATAAGCCAAGACTTCGCTGAATTTATTTTCAATTCCAGGAGTCTCTTGGTGTAGTCTCTGGGTTTGTCTAGCTATAAGATCATATTGTGAAGAAAAAGCAATACTTTTACATCTTCTTTCATAATTTGGATACCCTTGTTTTTTCTTTCTCTTGCCTAATTTCTCTGATTAGAACTTCCAGCACTCTGTAGAATAGAGGTGGCAACAATGGGCACTCTTATCTTATTCTAGTTCAGATGGGGATACATTACACTTTTCCCCATTCAGTAAGATCCTGGCTACAAGTTTGTCCTATATGCCTTTGATAATTTTGAGGTATGTTCTTCCTGTGCCTAATTTGTTGAGGGTTTTTATGATGAAAGTGTGCTCAATTCCGACTAATGCTTTTTCTGCATCCATGAGAGCCTCACTTGGTCCATGTTTTTGCTCCTGTTTATGTGATGAATCACATTGATTTACATACGGCAAACCATTCTTGCATGCCTGACATGAAGCCTGCTTGGTTATGGTGTTTTTTTGTTTTTTTCTGATGTGCTGTTAAATTTGATTTGCTAGTATTTTATTGAGAATTTTTACATCTCTATACATAAGGAATATTGATCAGTGGGTTCTGTGGGATTTGTTGTGTCCTTTCCTTGTTATGGTAACCATGTGACATAATGGCACTTGATTAAATTACAAAGCTCCTGCACAGCTGAGGAAGTAATGGAGAGAGCAAATAAGATAACCTGCTGAATGGGGAAAAATATTTGCAAGCTATATATGTGATAAAAAATTAACAACCAGATTCTACAAAGAGCTCAAGCAACTCTGCAAGAGAAAAAACAAACAACCCCATTACAAAGTGGGCCAAAGAGAAGAAAGAAGACTCTAAGAAGATAGACAAATGGCCAATAAATACATGAAAAAATGCTCAATGTCCCTAATCACCAGGGAAACACAAATTAAAACCAGTTAGAATGGCTTTTTATTAAAATATATAAAAAATGTTGATGCTGGTGTGGACTTAGGTTTTCCACACCTTAATAAAATGGAAAATTTTATTTAAAAGTCTAACAACAATAGATGCTGGTGTGGAGAGAAAAATACACTTATTCACTAGTGGTGGGACTGCAAATTAGTACAACCTCTATAGAAAACAGTATGGCGATTCCTCAAAGAACTAAAAGTAGACTACCAATTGATCCAGTAATTCCACTACTAGTAAAAAAGGAAAGAAAGTCATTTTATCAAAAAGACACCTGAAGTCAAATGTTTATTGCAGCATAATTTGCAATTGCCATGATGTGGAATCAACCTAAGTGCCCATCAATTCATGAGTGGATTAACAAAATGTGACACATGTACACCATGGAATACTACACAGCCATAAAAAAGATGGATTAATGATTTTTGGAACAATTTGGATTAAACTGGAGACCATTATCCAAGTGAAGTTAACTAAATAATGGAAAAACAACCCCCACACATACTTGGAACTAACCAATGAGCATCCCTGTGCAGAGGGATGTAAAACTCAGTGGAAATCAAGCAGGAGGGAATGGGAAAGAGGAGACAAACAAAAACCTTCCTAAATGGGTACAATGAACCCTCCCTGGTTCACAGCAAAGTTACAGTCATGCCTTGAGCGTTACAAATGTGATCCATGCAACCAGAAACACTTGTATCCCCATAATATTTTGAAAACAAAAAAAGCACAGTTGGACAAATTAGTGTATTATACACAGAGAAATAGACAACCACTTTTCAGGAGCAGACTACTTACTTCTATCATACAGGGGACTAAGACTGTTTCAATCAACGTTTTCAGTAGAGAGAAATTAGCTGCAATACAACACCTAAACATTTTCTTTCATGTTTTAATAAAATATTTTATTCATATAAAGGTGTACACAGAATATATAAATTATGAATGTAATATAATGAAAAGTTATATTATCAAGATTGCTTGGTACACACCATCTCTAAGAAACTACAAAATTTTTATTTCCTTTATGTATTTCTGGCCAAATTTAAAAGATAAAATAAATTATGAAAAGACCTGCTCCTTGTCATGCTTTATATATTTAGCACCTATGGTATGCTTTTCATCAGTACATCTAAGGGGTCTAGCTAGAGTTCATGGACGTTTTCATAATATTCCTAAAGAAAACCTAGATGTAGCCAAAGAAAACTAAAATTGAGATAGCTAGAAATAAAACAACAACAATACTAACGATGATTTTAATTATCCCTACATTCACAGGAAGTCTGCAGAGGTAGCCCCAGGAACAAGTGTTTTCTTTATTAAGTGATTTGCCTGTTCTTTTTTAAACAACAAGGAGTTCCAAGAACGTGGAATGGAAAAGCAATCCTGACATCTGTTTGTTAAAAACTTAAGTGAAAATAGAGAAAGCCCTGAGAGAGTTTTTCAGGAAAGTAATCATAAAAATTTAGTATTTGTATGGTTGATGCTATTTCAGAACTTGATATCGGCCTGGAAGAACAGATTTTAAAGGCGAGTGATGTGCGTCAGGCATAGTCCTGAAGAGCTAGCAAAGACTTGAGGGATGTGAAAGGCTTTTGTTTTCCAACTATTTCCTAGAAAGCCCAGTCTGCTGACACTGGGCCTGGGCTGGGGGCAAACTGGCAACACAAACACAGTATCTGGCTCCGTAAATGTTTGCAAATGATTGGACTTGATCCTCCTCCAGACTTTTTTGATTTTATCCACTAAATATCACTGACTCCCTCTCTGCCACTTAAGCCTCCCCTTTGCAGCCTTGTTCCAGGCCCCAGGAGTCTCAGCCAACACTAGCAGTTATCTCCTAACTGGTGTCCCTTCCTCCTTTCTCCAATTGAAAGGAAGAATTCCACATATGACCTTCCTCCCTCCACTGTTGAAAATCTTTCAGTGGTTCTCCATGTGTTTACACGACAATAGTCAAAACTGGTATTTCTTTGGCAAATTTAGTCTACAATTTTTTCCTTCTAAGGTGGTCACTCTCAGATGGTGCATGTATTCATGTGCCCATTTAATTTTTTTGTGTCACTTAGCTTCAGTCAGATGGACAGTGTGACTCCCAAAGACAATTTAAGGTGGGATTCCTTGTACATAGGACAGACGGAAATAAAGAAAGAAAGTGGGGGCAAGAAACAAGGAAGGGAGAGGAAAAAAAAGATAGGAAAGAAAGAAAAAGAGCAGAGAAAGCATCAAAGAACAAAAGGCAGAAAGAGGGGAGAGGAAATATAATGAAGAAAGAAAGAAAAAGGAAAGGAAAAAGAAAGAAAGGGAAGGAAGGAACAAGGGAAACGAGAGAAGGAGGGAGGGAGAGAGAAAAAAAAGAGAATCCAGGTCTATCTAATTGTACAGAGTTAATCCTTATCTCAGAAATTCTGTATTTCAGGAGGCAGACTTCTTACAGACAGGGAAAGTGTGAATCTGGGTTCCATCATGCCTATTTCAGGCACTACAAATTAATACAAATGATATCAAATGCAAGTCGCATCCTTAATACTTCCTAACGCTCTTATTTATGGAATCATCATATCTATTTATAACTTTGATCAAAGCTATTTCAAATTTTTGTCACCTTTTTTAAGTCTGTCAACCCAATGCCACATGCCTCTCTCATGGACCAGAAAACACTGCTTTCTACTTTATAAAGGAAGATACAGTTTCTAAGTGTGAGCTGTCTGCTTCCCCAAACTGAGGAATAGATTCACCATTCTGAATATAAAATTCTAAAACCTCTAGATCTCTAGGAAGTCAAAGCTGTTTTTTTCCGTCTGTAATTTATTTGGCAGCTGTACCAGACCTGCACAAAATTTTGGTGGCAAAAATCTGGACTGAACTGAAAAAAATGCGTCTTGGGCTCAAATTTCCCTTCAATCCACTTACTCAACTGACTAGTCATCACATCGATGAACATTTTAAACCGAAAGTGTCCCCCAAATTTATCTGTTTAGAGCTTTCAGAAAGTTTCAAGATTCAAGAACTAAAGAGATTAAATTTCCAAAAGGAAAAGGACCCTCTATGGCCACAGTTTTCCCAGGGAGCCTTTGAAGATACTAGACACAGGTTAGCTGCTTAGAATCCTGGACGATCTGCCCAGCAGAAGGCCAAGAGAGAAAGTGGCAGAGCTTTGAAAAATTGCTCAGGCCTGGAAGTTAAAAATTAGAAACACGAGGGATTTCACGTACTTCTGTTATTTTCCTCCAAATCATTTGTTGAATTCTAAAGTTTTATGGAGCAAGAAGCTAATGACTAAGCCAAACCCCTCTGATAAATAGAGAGGCGTTTCCAGTCTCAGTGCAGGAAACAAAGACTCACCAGGGGCAAGAGCCACAGCAAACATACCAGGAACTTAGTTAAAAGCCCTGGAAAGTAATCAGAGACTTGAAATTTTAATTAGGGCGTTCAGGAAGGCCTCACTGACAGAAGGATCAAAACTTGAAGGAGCGAGGGAACAAGCAAGGACTGTTTGAGGGGAGAGCATTCCATGCAGAAACGAAGGGCAGGGGAGCATGCCAACATCTTCAAGATCAGCAAAGAGTCCCAGGGGCTAAATCATAGTGCAAGAAGGGAGAGCGGGCAGAGTGGGAGTCAGAGAGGTCCACTGTGCATTGTGTAAGGCCCTGTGGACCACTGAAAATATTGTGAATTTGAGCTAAATGAAATAAGAATTCTTGGGAGTATTTCAAAACATTTTTTTTTCTTTTGGAACAATTCTGGGCGAGTTTGAGTACAGAAATGTCATGATCCAACTTATTTATTAATAGAGACAATCCAGTTGCTGGGTAGAGAATAGAATTAAGTAAGGAATGTTGGCATCAGAAAGACCAATTAGGAGAATTTTGGAACAAACCAGGTGAGGGATGCCAGTGGTTTGGATCATGATGGTATTAATGGAGATGGTGATAGTGGGGTGGATTCCAGGTAGATTGTTAAGATTTTCTGGGTGACTGGATTCAGAACATATAAGAGAAAAACAAGAGCCAAAGAATTCTGCAAGAGGTTTTGTCCTAAATGACTAAAAGAATGGAGTTGCCATTAATTGAAAGGCAAAAAGATTCTTGTGTGGACATTTTTAAGGGAGCAGATCAGGTGCTCAGAATTAGAAAGATGAATTTTGCAATGCCTACTAGAAATCTAAGATAAGGTTTCTTGTAGGCACTTGGACCCCAAGTTCAAGGGAGAGATCTGAAAGAGAGCTTTAGATTTGCAGTCATTGGCATAGAAATAGTGTGTAAAGTCAGAAGATTGAGAGCAAAAAAGGGAGTGAGTGTAGATAGAACCAGAATAAAGGTCCAACAATTGAATCCTGGAGCACTGAATTATTAAAAATTATGGAGAAGGGCTCGGCGCCTGTAGCTCCGTGAGTAGGGCACCAGGAACATACATGGAGGCTGGCGGTATTGAGCCTGGCCCAGGCCTGCTAAACAGCAATGACAACTACAACCAAAAAATAACCAGGTGTTGTGGCGGGTGCCTGCAGTCCCAGTTACTTGGGAGGCTGAGGCAATCGAATCGCTTAAGCCCAACTGGTTAACCCCCCATTATCACCATCTCCATTAATACCATCATGATCCAAACCACTGGCATCTCTCACCTGGTTTGTTCCAAATTTGAGCTGTGACGCCACAGCACTCTACCCAGGATGACATAGTGAGAGTATGTCTCAAAAAAAAATTATGGAGAAGAATTATGAGAATAAATTAATAAGATAGAGAAGGAAAAATAGAAGCCAAGTGAAGAATGAGTATACCAACTTTCTGCAACTGAGACGCAAAGATGAAGCTGGAAAATAACCATTAGATTTTACAAATGAAAGTCTCCGTAACTTTGTAAGAACATTTTTTGGTTAAGAGGTGGAGAAGAAAAACTGATTGGAAGGTGTTCAAAAGATAATGAAAGGAAAGAAACTGAAGATAGTAAAACAGTTTTTTCCAGAATTTCTTTTATGTACAGGGGGGAAGAGAAATAAGTTGTGGTAGCCAGAAGGAGAAATGGGATATAGAGAGGTAGGTATTTCTGTTGGTTTGGTTCGTACACTGTTGGAGAAATAGAGATGGAGTGAAACAATAATGTAGGGCAGAAAGGAAAGATTGCTAGGCCCGTGTTCTTAAGCAGGTGGAAGCAGATGGGAATGAATACACAAGTAGGGATATTGCTCTTAGCCATGAACAGGAGCAGTTTTCTATTGTGCAGAAGAAAGGGCCTTATAGACAGCACAGACTCAGGCAGGTGGGTAAATGTGGAGACGCTTGTACAAGTTCTTGATAATTTCCATTTTTTCTGTGAAATAGAAAGCAAAGTCAATAATAGGAAGTGATAATGAAAGAGGATATAGAGGTGGTTTCAAAGTATTGCAAACCAATACTTTGCAACATAGGCGGATTGCCTGAGTTGAGGAGTTTGACATCAGCATGAGCAAGAGCAAGATCCCCATCTCTAATAATTATTATTATTAGAGAAGAATTGACTGAACCAATGGTGTAAGACTGCAGGGCAAGATTAAGGCCCACCTGAGGGGCTAAGCACCAGTTCACAGTGAGACTCCTGAGCCTTGATGACTTTATCTCTAGCTACATTGAACTGTGAGCAGCAGCTGGCAATGTGGGAAGTTATATTTAATCAGAGAGTAACTTTGACAATGTAGGGTGATGAAGTTACTCCATCACCCTCCATTGTGATTGAGGAGACAATAATAGAGTAGAGGTGTACACAAAAGGTGACTGTGAGGGCTGTAATGATTATTAGGAAACGTAAGCTGGATGAGGAGGACATGGGGTCAAACAGGAGAGAGAACAATAAAAATTTGGTAGAATCTACAGATGTAGATAATAGCACAGTGTAATATCTACAGATGGAGATAATAGTGCAGTCTAGATAATAGAGGGATAGGACTGTGAAAGTAGAAGGTGGTCACTGGGTGGAATGCTTCAGATTGAGATTTATGGAGTAGTTATGATGCCTAATAATGGTTAAGTCTAAGGAGGACTCTGGAGTGAATAATCAAGGTGAAAACTTAAGGACAATTAAGGATATTATGCTTCACCTGAGAGAAATTCAAAGAACTGAGGGACTAGATGTTTTAGAATGATCATGTATGTGCATATTAGTTTTCTATTGCTGCTATAACAAGTTATGACATGTTTACAGGCTTAAAATGACATGAATTTGCTGTCTTATAGTTCTATAGGTCAGAAGTCTTATGAGCATCTCAGGAGGTCAAAGCTGAGGTGTTGGAAGGACTCATTCCTTTCTGTAGGCATGAGAGGGGAATATTTTTTCTTTTCTTCATCAGCTTCTAGAAACTACTTCCATTCCTTGGTTCATGGAACCATCATCTTTGCAGCCAGCAAAGTGGGTCAGGTCTTATGTCCTGTAACTTTGACATTGCTCCTATCATCACATCTTCTTTAGCTCTGACTCTTCTGCCTCCTTCTTCTACATTTAAGGACCCTTGTGATTACATTGGGCCACTTAGATAATCCAGAGTCATCTCCTTTTTTTTGTTTATTCTTTTGCAACAGAGTCTTACTAGGTCACCTTGGGTAGAGTGCCACAGCATCATCATAGCTCACAACAACCTCAAACTCTTCAGCTCAAGAGCTCCTCTTGCCTCAGCCTCCCAAATAGCTGGGACTATCCACCACAATGCCCAGATATTTTTATTATTAGAGATGGGGATCTTGCTCTTGCTCATGCTGATGTCAAACTGCTCAACTCAGGCAATCCACCTATGTTGATCTCCCAGAATACTAAGATTAAAGGTATGAGCCACAGCACCCAGCCCACCTTCCTTTTGGAAGGCCAGCTGGTAAGCAACCTAATCCATCTGATACATTTTTCATATAACGTTACGTATCTTCAGCGTCTGAGGATTAGGAAATGGGAATTTTCCAGGAGGCCATTATTCTGTCTACCATAGTGTATGCATTGAAATCATCAAGAGTTGTGAGAGGAGTGGAGTTCTAAGGAGTATGACAGGGAACTGGATCCTCACCTTGGGATGGGATCTGCAGAGGACTACAGAAGGAGGCTTAGAGTAGGAGCTATAGTCTGCCAGCTTGAGATTCAGTGCCAGGAGAGGTGGTATTCATGGTAGTAAGAGAGAATTATTTGAAAATAGAAAAGAGAAGCAAAGAGCACACCTATTCTACCTCCAGCCCCAACAGTCTTAGAGGCTTTATATGAAAAAGGCCCCTATGTGAAAGGGCTTGTGCCCATTAGAGCAAGAGCTATAATAATAATAATAATAATAATAATAATAATAATAATAGGCTGAGGATGTAACAGATTCTGCTTGGTTTAAGAGTGAACAGTGGAAGGGTTTTGGGTTTGGGGGTAGAGTCAGCAAAGGATATGTCTGGAGCCTTATGGGGAAGAGATTCCAGGGGAAAAGGGATGTCCCAGAGAACCAGGAATTTTTGGGGGGGGAAGGGCTGAGATGAATAGGATAAAGATTCTAAAAAGGTTAGTCTTATGACCTCCAAATGGATAATGCCAAGACATAGTGAAGGGTGGGTGAGGGAAGGAAAGTCTTGTCAGGGGCATGAAAATTTCTGGGGTTTCTGACTTCTGTTGGAGATATGGAGCAAGCAAAGTGGTAGTTTCTTTCAAAACTCAGGAGGTTTCCACTTCGGTGCTGCTAGTAAAGAACAGTAGAGATAGTACTATATTGGTAAGATTGTAGCCTGATACACATTAGAAATAAGTCTGTACATACTATTATATATTACCTAATTACTTTTGAATGTTTACTATGTCCTAGACACTGTTATAAATATACAAGTATATGTAAGTAAATATAATTGTTATGTATATTATACTTACCCAAGTATTATTAAAAATGTTTTGAAGTAGTTCATCGTTATCTCGATTTTATAGACGAGAAACTAATTTCTTCATATAAACCACTGAGGACCATATTAATCAAAAACTGCATATTTGGGGCGACAGTGAAAGTTCTATACCCCCTTATCCAATTCCAAGAAGATTATTCTAGTATAAGTCTTTAATGACTGATAACTCTGAAACTGATTGAAATGTAGACTTGGCAGTTGTAAGCTATATCCTGGGGAAGTGTGATCCCCACACAAATCATTGTAAAAGGGACCAAAGAATCACAAAGCCATAAGTGCTCCATATGCTGCATTGAAAGCCAAACAATCAAGCAGAAAGGGAGAGGGTTGTTAGCTCTATGCAGGGAGGTGTGCTTAGATGGTTGCCTGGTACCTCTGGTTAACAGGGCTCCCTATATCAATTTGTTCTCCAGTTTAGGTCTTAGAAGCAGATGCTATGTATTCAAGTAACCAGGATAAGGGCTAAGAAAATTAATAATAAAAATAGTAACTATAGCTTTTATAGCCTATATAAAACCAAGTCATCTTATGATCAAGCCTCAATATAGAAGTGTAATTTTAAAACAAACAAGCACACAAAAAACCCAAAAACTTCTACACAAAGCTCTAAAAAAAAAAAAAAAAAGTCTTACACAAAACATACTTTAAATAATTCAACTCTTTACTCATATCTTCATTAACTTTAAAAGAAAGAGTAAATGCCAAATGTATGGGTAACTGTTAAAATTTTCTCTCCTCTCTCTCCCCATTATGACTTTAAATCTCCAGTAGGCATAGCAACAACTGCTCCCCAAAATGTTCTCTTACTTTCATCTCCTCCATCAAACTTTCCTAAAACTTCACTGCCGTGGACTTCTTCATCCTTCTTTTTCAATGTCACCATGATGTGTACTTCAATATTTAAACATTTGAAAATTGATTATATAGAATTATCTACCATGACCACGTGGCTTTTAACCCAGAGGTGCAAGGATACATAAAACAATACATAAAGCCATAAATGGGATTCACCACAGGAACAGAAACAAAAATACAGGCTATATCATCACCTCAATAGATGCAGAAAAAGCGTTCAACAAAATCCGGGAGCCTTGTATGATAAAAACTCTCAACAAATGAGACATAGAGGGAACATCTTTCAAAATTATACAAACCATACATGACAAACATATGGCCAACATCAACCTGAATGGGAAAAAGGTGAACACATTCCTCCCAAGACCTGGAACAAGACAAAGGGGCCCACTGTCCTCACTTCTATTCAACATGGTGCTGGAAGTCTAGCTGGAGCAATCAGTCAACAGAGGAGCAATAAAGGGAATCCAAACGTGGAATGAGGAGGTCAAATGATCACTTTTCATTGATGATATGATCTTATATCTACAAAACCACAAAGACTCTACCCAGAGACTCTTGGAATTGATAAATGAATCCAACTAAGTCTCAGGTTACAAAATCAACATACACAAATCAGTAGCATTTCTATGCACCAGTAGCAGTCAAGATGACAGTCAAATTAAAAACTCTATACCAATGCCATTCTCAATAGCTAAAGAGAAAATAAAACAACCCAGGAATATAGTTAAACAAGGAGGTGAAAGATCTCTACAAAGAGAACTATACAACACTGAAGAAAGAAATCACAGATGACACAAATAAATAGAAAAACATATGCTCATGTACAGCTAGAACCAGCATTGTTAAAATGTTCATGCTACCTAAAGTAACTTACAGATTCATTGCAATCCCTGTCAAAATACCAACGTCATGTTTCAGAGATCTAGAAAAAATAATTCTGTGCTTCCTTTGAACCAGAAAAGAGCCCAAATAGCCAAAGTAATTTTAAACAAAAGGAACAATTCTCCAGGCATTACATTTCCAGACTTCAAACTATAATACAAGGCTATAGCAACAAAAACACCATCGTATTGGCACAACAACAGAGACAAAGACCAATGGGACAGTACAGAGAACCCAGATATAAAATCATCCACATACAGACAACTGATTTTTGACAAAGCAGATAATATATACTGGGGAAAAGAAACCCTATTCAATGAATAGTGCTGGGAAAATTGGATAGCCACATGCAGAAGAATGAAACAGGATTTATATCTCTCACCACTCGCAAAAATTAATTCTAGATTGATTAATAATTTAATAAGAGAATTAAATGTAAGGTGCAAAACCATAATACTTCTAGAAGAAAATGTAGGAAAAACTCTTCTAGATATTCCCATAGGCAAGAATTTATTACTAGACCCCAAAGGCATTTATAGAAACAGCAAAATAAACAAAAAGGACCTGATTACATTAGAAAGCTTCTACAGAGCTAAGGAAATGATCATCGGAGCAAATAAATGAGTTATAGAATGGGAGACAATCCGGTAAAGGGCTAATATCCAGAATCCACAAAGAACTCAAACAAATCAGCATAAAAAAAATAAATCCTGTTAAAAAGTGAACAAAAACACATGAACAGAAGATTTTCAAAAGTAGATAGACAAGTGGCCAAAAAACATATAAAAAAATACTCACCATCACTAATCATCAGGGAAATGCAATTAAAAATACAATGAGATATCACCTACCCCAGATAAAAGGGCTTTAATTAATAAGTCCAAGAAACAATAGGTCCTGGCATGGATGCAGAGAGAAAGAAATGTTTATAAACTGTTGATGAGACTACAAATTAGTACAACCTCTATGGAAAATAGTGTGTATATTCCTTAAAGAACTAAAAGCAGAACTACCATTCACTCCAGCAATCCCACTACTTGGCATCTATCCAAAGGAAAAGAAGTTCTTTTATCAAAAAGACACCTGCACTAAAATGTTTATTACAGCGCAATTCACAATTGCAAAGATGTAGAATCAATCCAAGTGCCCATCAATTCATGAGTGAAGTAACAAAATGTGGTATATGTATATCATGATGTACTAATCAGCTATAAAAAAGGATGAATTAATGCCTTTTGCAACAATTTAGGTGAAACTGGAGACCATTATCCTAAGTGAAGTATCTCAAGAATGGAAGAACAAACACCACTTGTACTTGTTATTAAACTGAAACTGATCGGCACACATGTCCACAGAGGGAAGTAAAACTCAGTGAAAATCAAGTTCTGGGAGTTGGGAGTGGAGCAGAGGGGTGAACGTCTACCTAATGAGTACATGATACACTATTTGGGTGATAGGCATACTACAGCCATGACTCAAATGTTATAAAAGTGATCCCTGTAACCTAAAATACCTGTACCCCCTTAATATATATATATATATTTTTTTTTGAGACAGAGTCTCAAACTGTCACCTTGGAGAGAGTGCTGTGGCATCACAGCTCACAGCAACCTCAACTTCCTGGGCTCAAGCGAGTCTGCTGCCTCCGCCTCTCAAGTAGCTGGGATTACAGGTGCCCGCCACAATGCCTGGCCATTTTTTTGATTGCAGCCGTCATTGTTGTTTGGCGGCCCGGGCTGGATTCGAACCTGCCAGCTCAGGTGTATGTGGCTCCTGCCTAAGCCTGTTGAGCCACAGGCGCCGAGCCCCCCCTTAATATTTTGAATAAAAAAAAAAACTTTTAAAAATTGATTATAAAGTTGATTGATTTAGATCATTTAAACAATTTAAACTGCAATGTAACTCCTGGTTATTTTGGCCATTTCAATATTTTAAACATAAGAGAAACAAAGTGATTTTAAAACACATCATTGTGCATTTCTGTATCAATATGGTTTCATTTATTTCTACATCAGTTCTCATCTTTTTTAACTTTTCTAGAATTACTGATATGTTTATTTTATAATCTTTTTAGATTTTTAGCAAGAGTATTTTTATTTCTTTTGGGGGTTTTAATACTCTTACGAGCCTCTAAAGAAGAAGAAGAATAGCGTCTTTGACCCACAGTGTTTACAGAAGCTGGGTTTTTCGAATAAACTGCATTTTGGTCAGGGCACAGGATTTAGCTGCTTTCCTCAAGGGGATTAACACTCCAAGGATTAGTCATCTGGATTAGTTTCCTTCTATAACTAAAGTATAGTTGCTCAGCAAATAACATGATATTCACTCTTGTCACATATTTATTATTATATATTAGTGACTGAATGTCTTCCCCAAGATCTGTTCTTTGTGTATATTTAGTATCCTGTAGATGTGTAACAAACCCATTAGCTCATCATTATAATCTATTGCTTTGGATGGTTAACACAATTTATAAGCTTGTTTTCTCATTAGTTTTTATTATAATTATAGGTCACTTGTAACTGCAGGTTAATAGATTATGAGGAATTGAATCTGTGTAGTTCACCCGCCTCTTAAGGATCTTTGGTTCATTTATCATTGTTGAAAGTACTGTCAAACCCTTCGTTTATTTGGTGATTGGTGACTGTGTGTGACAAACTGAACAACGGCTATGCACTTTTAGTACTGGTTATTTTATCTGGTTGTCTATGACCCTTGGGGATTATAGTCCTTCCTTTTTGGGTAGGAATTTCAATTTCTTCTACCCATTGGGTTTATTAATAATTCCATGGATTATCGTTTCTCAATTATAAGATAGAAACAAGTGTATACTAATACTTTATAAACAGACATACAAGTAAACATAAGAAAAACAACTTACAAAAAAAAAAAAAGAAAGAAAAACAACTTACTAGTAATTGGTTTCCTCTTCCACTTACCAAAATGGATGAGATTTAAACATATTATGATATATTAATATTTTCTTTCCCTTTGTTAACCTCTCACTACTTTTGTTCCTCATACTCATTCTAACTTCATTAGAGATTAGTTAAATGTGAGTTTTTGTTTGTATAATTTTTATAAAACATGCTGCTATTCTGTGCAACTACTTTTTATCTATTTAAATGCAGAAATACTCTATTTTCAGTTATTTCACTGGGTTCTATGTTTTTAAGATCCAATTATATGGCCATATATGGGTAGCCTATTGGTTCTAACTTGGCACAGTGATCCATAAGGTGAAACTGCCATTGCGTTTTATCTATCTACTCCCCCAAACTTCCTTCACAACAAACACTTCATAGACTTCTATGAGAATTTCTTGGCCAGGATAGAAATTGCTAGGTTATAAGGTATTCATAGATTACCTCGAACAATCACCGTAGGCTACTCACCTGAACATTCGATCAAATTTGTAATTCTATCAGCAATACCAGTGTCCCCAAATATCCATATTCCCATCAACAATTACTATTCACCTTCCTATTTTTTCCCAGGTGAACAGCTGTAAAAAGATATTTGATGATTTTAATATGTCATTCTCTGATTTCTTTTGTAGGCTTTTAGATTCCTCTGCTGTAAAATGCCTGGTCATACTCTCTGCCTGTTTTTCTCTACTGATCTTCTGTCATGCTCTTGTCAACACGGAGCAGTTTCTTATATGGTCTGGATATTATTCTCTTGTCTCTTTTAGGCATTTCAAATGCATTCTCCCAATCTATCGTCTGCATATTTACTTTACTCGAGGTGTCTTTTGTTAAATAGTAAGACTGAATATTTTAAAGTAATCAAATATATGCTTTTAAAAATTATTCCAATAGGTATATGCTTTGAGGTTTTATTTTAATTTTTTTTTTCCTATCTCCAGGTAACATAGAGGTTCTCTGTCCTATCTTCCACTCTCTTTATGTCTTTGCCACCACAGTGTAGATTATTCTATCCAAAGTCCAATTTGTATGTGGTGTTAAGAAAGGGACCAGTTTTATTTTTCTCTAATAGTGAATAATTTCTAAATAATTTCTCCTTTTATCTATGGTATCTTATGCTACTTCTTTCAGACAGTAAGTTTACATTTATACACTGGTCTCTCTTTAATTGTAAATTAAATTTATTCGTGTATTTGTTCTTGCACTAAAGCCACACTAGGAATTTTTGGTAGACTCATCTCAAATTTTATCAAATATACTACTGCAATACATGTCCAATGTATTTGAGATTAGTTTAGGAGCTCTTACCCTACAAAAGTGAACCGAGACATCACTTTAGCATGCCAGTGGGCACTGAAACAGACAAAGAAAAGAATTGCTTGCCCCTAAATGCTCAGTAGTCATTAATCTATTCATTAATATGCTCACTCATTCAGTAAATATTTATTAAGTATCTACTATGAATCAGGAATCATGATAGTGCTGAGAATAAAAGGACAAAGCAAAACAAAACAAGTTACTACAGCCATGAAGTCTTACTATGTCACCCTGAGGTTGAGTGCTAGGGAATCATCATAGCTCACAGCAACCTCAAACTCTTGGCCTCAAGTGATCCTCATGCCTCAGCTTCCCAAGTAGCTGAGACTATAGGCCAGCAGTTCTCAACCTGTGGGTCATGACCCCTTTGGGGGTCCAATGACCCTTTCACAGGGGTCTCCTAAGACCATCCTGCGTATCAGATATTTACATTACAATTCATAACAGTAGCAAAATTAGTTATGAAGTAGTGAAGAAAATAATTTTATGGTTTTGGGTCACCACAACATGAGGAACTATATTAAAGGGTTGAGGCATTAGGAAGATTGAGAACCACTGCACAGGCATTGCCACCATTTCCGGCTAGTTTTTTTCTATTTTAGTGCATATGGGGTCTCATTCTTGCTCTGGGTAGTCTCAAACTCCTAAGCTCAAGCAATCTGCCTGCCTTGGCCTCCCAGAATACTAGGATTATAAGCATAAGCAACTGTGCTGGGCCATAAGAAAAAAATATTATCAAATAATTAGTCAAACTTAACCTTGTAACTGTCATGAGTGCTGTAAATGAGAAGATATGGCTTAACCAGGAAGACCAGATCTGGTAGGAAAGAAAGACCTGGTATGAATGGGAGTTGACCTAGTAGGATAGATGGGAGTTAACCAGGCCAGAAGGACTGGAGAAGTGCCACGCAGAGGACAGAGTACATAAAATACTTGTAGTGGAAGGAGCTTCAGGAGCACCAGTGTTTGAAAAAAATATGGATGCATTTGTGTGCAGCAAGATTTAGAAGCCAACCAATATTTGGATGTCAGAGCAGAAGGAGCCAGCGAAGAGGAAGGCATAAATACAGCCAGCAAAAGGAGGAAGAAAGGCTGACATGTGGCTCCCGCATGTAATCCTAGCACTCTAGGAGGCCGAGATGGGTAGATTGCTGGAACTCAGGAGTTCAAGACCAGCTTGAGACAGAGCAAGACTGCTTCTCTACAAGTAGCTGGGTGTTGTGTTGGGCACATGTAGTTCCAGCTACTTGGGAGGCAGAAGTAAGAGGACAACTTGAGCCCAGGAGTTTGAGGTTGCTGTGATCTATGAGGCCAGGGCACTCTACCAAGGGCAACATAGAATACTGAGTATCTAGTCTCTATGTCTATTTAAGAAGAGAGTAATATTCCATAATCCACGAAAAGATAGTAAAATTTTTTTATATTGGTAATTTTTATCCTTATAGGACACAGTTTATATTTTATTTTGCATTTACTTTGAGAGTTATCTTCCTTTGTCTTTTCCAGACAAGGCAACATGATGCAAAGCTCAGGTGGAGGGTGCTTCTTGTCCTACCTAGGTATTTTATATCCTTGGGTACATTCCTTCAGTGGTATCCTCTCTGTCTTACTCACCTCTGCACTCTTAGTGCCCAGAACAATGTCTAAGACACAGTAGGTGCTCAATAAATACTTGTTGAATTAGTGAATCACTAAAGCAAATGAATGACAGCTTGGTTGTTTTAAGGATACATTCTTTATAGCACCTGTAGGGGTTCATGTGAACAGCCTCTGTAAAGGCAGAGCGAGCAACGTCAACTGCCTTCAGTCATGTCCAACACCACTACCTCTGAATTCATTCACTGGCTTCTTTTTATTGAAGGTCTGCTGAATGAAATGTACTCTAATAAGAATTATGCATAGTTTATTTCATACTCTACTCTGATTCAAAAAATACTTTGAAGTGTAAGAAAAGCTGGATTTTATCAGTCTTTCATTGAGGCCAATTTTGGAAAGCAAACTACAAGGAAATATACATAACATTAAAAAGTAAATATTGGGAAATGTAAAATTTTTAAAACTTTAAAACCGTTTCTCACATTGAGGATTCCTTTTCAAAAATTGGTTCAAATTTTCAGAAAGTACATAAGGGACACAAACTACACCCTCTCTTAGTGTTGGATGGTTGCCTCATCTGTGCCAGATAAGATTTGGGGTTAGTGTTGGAGGACTGGCAGGAACCCCGAAGCTCAGGGAGAACTCTCCTTGTGTGCACCCAGTGAGTAAGGGAGCTGTTTTTTTCCTCTCTCTTAGTATCTTTAGTTTCCGGCCTTTGAAAGAGGAACACTGTGTAGCTCAGCTGCCCAGCTTTGGCCTAAGGGCCATCAGTTACAGATTGTTCACTTCCTGAAGGACCTCTCTGATTCTCACTTTCTAAGTTGTCTTTAAAATGAAGACCCATATCTAGCCAAATTTCTCAAAAATACATCAGGCCATCTAAATATTTAATTTCAGCTGTGGAAAGTATCATAGACAGCATTCAGTATTACTCTGATTTTCTGAACAAATGAGAATGCTGAGACAAGACATATTACTTCAACAACATAAAGGAAGTTGCTCCTGACTTTGATCTTGTGCACGTTTCACTACGGAACAATGGAAAATCAGTTCATATCAGCAGAATCACATTCATAGGCAGAAGATATGCTTTAAAAAACCCATCATGTCTACTCACATTTCATTGCCCCTTTAAAACGGTGCCTATTGTTTCAAACCTGTTTTTTGTTTTTGTTTGTTTGTATGTTTTTTTGAGACAGAATCTCACTCTGTTCACCTGAGTAGAGTGCTGTGGTGACACCATAGCAACCTCAAACTCTTGGGCTCAAACAATCTGCTTACCTCAGTTTTTCTATTTTTAGTAGAGACGGGATCTTGCTCTTGCTCAGGGTGGTCTCAAACTCCTGAACTCAAGCAATCTACCTGTCTCAACCTCCCAAAGTGCTGGGATTACAGACTTGAGCCACCACACCTGGCCTCAAACCTGTTTTATAGAGAAATCCATACAGTCTAATCTAAATATGTGTAACATTAAATAAGTTGGGCCATTTATTTAGAGTAAGTAGTTTTTTTTTTTATTCCTTTGCTTGAAAGGATTTTTCTTGATGAAATGAACAGCAAAATCCTGACATTAATTGCTTCAATCAGTTATCTGGTGCGAAAGATGAAAATAAATATCTAAGATGTATTCCTGTCAAATTACTCTTCCACCCTTTTCCGGAATGAGGAAAAACATGAGCCACCCTCGAGGCATTAGAGGTTAAACAGCAGAGGAGAGTTTGGAAATGCCCCATTGTCAAAGGCTATGATAATAGTCTGAGTAGTTTTCTGGAACCTGAAACTAGCTTGAGTCTCTGTCCTCTGAAAAGCTTCATGCTAGGGATCATGATGTCATCATAAACAGGATGAGGTGTGTGTATGAATGTTAGGGATCATGATGTCATCATTAACAGGATGAGGTGTGTGTATGAAATCACTGCTGGAAAACCATGTGTGTTCAGAAATATGGAAAAGGAAAAATGTCAACTACAGTTTCAGGCTGATGGCCCAGGCTTATTTGACTAGCAAAGGATACATGACAATTTTGTGGACATGGAGATGACAGAACAGCTCGGTATGTGGCATTCACTAATAAAAATAGAACATGGACTAACCCTGAGAACATGAGGCATGAACTGTTGGATGTTACCTTCGGATTTAAATATGTGCTCAGTACTGCAGGAACTCTGGCTTGGTATGTAAGGAGATTAAGGTGGTAAATATTTTCAAGAAGTAAGATGGTGTGAGAGTGTCATGGTTGGCGTTTCAGGCAGGTTTCTCCCAACAGCCGTGAGGAAACTTAAACCAAACAAAAGGGAAGAGAAAATTTTCTCCTTTGTGGTCATGACTTAACCTGGTTTAAGTCAGTAATTGAAAAAGAGGTACAAGAGGATGAGTCAGAAGGCCTTGTCACTGCTTACTGAAGCTGAAAGCACACAGCTTTTATGTTTTAATCTTCCAGGGTAAGTGCTGTCTAAATGCACTTCTAGTTTAAAAGCACTTCAAATCCAAGCTCAAATGACCCCACTCTTTCACTGCTCACCATGAAGTCCGGTTTTGACAGTAGGAAAGAAAGAGGTCTCTCCACTAGGAGATGTTCAGAAGTTCAACGTTGGAAATAAGTGAATAAAGAAGGCCTGTGGTTCGCTTTCTTTGTGGCGAGGGAGAGATCAGTAGCTTACGTTGTATGTCTGCAGGGATTTTCGTTCCTAAATTATGGTAAGTGTCTTGTATTGTTGTATAGTGACCATGACATTTCTAATAACATGAGACCCCCAAAGAATGTTCTTCTGCGGATGGAAATCCAGTCTGAACTGCATTGGGATGTCAGTGGAAATGCCTTCCAGAAAGGAATGTGTAAAATAGTCTCCCAGGAGGCAGCCCTCTGACAGGTGGGCCTTAGGCAGCTGTGACACAAACTGCAACCTCTGCAGCTCAGATCCAGCCGGTCCTCGCGGATACGTAATTGACCCCAGGGCAGCGGTCAGGGCGGAGCCCGGGCCGGGCAGCGCGCTCCGGAGTGAGTCTTTGTACAGTCAGGGCTTCTCCTGGGCAGGGCCAGCAGCTAATCACGCCGGGCGGACACCGGGAAGGCGCGGGGTGGGGTGGGGGGTACAGGCGGCGTCCGCTGGAAACACCTAGCGCAGGTAAAAGGGTGGCGGCGAGAGGGAGTGTGCATTTGTGGCCCTCTTAAAGAAACGAAGACTTAAGAAAACAGCTAGGAGGGGCCGATCCGTGTCTTTCAGACGCGCCCGGAGCCCCACCCTGGAGTGGAGGAAAAGCCCCTTGGTTGAGAGGCTGGAGCTTCAGAGAAACTCAGAAGAAAAGCGCCTCTCCGCGCGCTCCGCCGCCTCCTTCTCGCGCTCCGGCGGAGCAGCGGCCCAGCAGCGTCCCGGCCGAGCCCTCCCGCCGCCCGGGCAGGCGACCTGTCCCCGAGTGCTCTCCATGGCGGCAGGGCGACCCACCGGCTCCCGGAGCGGAGCGCTCTGCAGGCAGCTCCTGCTGACCCTCGCGGTGAGTGTCCCCGCCGCCCCCACCGATCGCCGCCGCGGGGGAGCGGTGGGTGGGAAGCAGGGGTGAGTAGGGGCGGGAGAGCCGGCGTTCCAGGGCCTCGCTCCGGGTGGTTGAAAAACGCAGTTGGTGGGGGCGGGGAGGGCACACGGGAAGAGGATCGCGACTTGGGCGCCCGGATCCCCAAGGGAAGGGAAGGTGTCTCTGCAGATGTAATCAGCGCCGGCAGAGCGAGAACAGCCGCCGCCGCCCGGGCAAAAGCGTGGCCTCCGGGTACGCGCCGGGCAGCGGGGTGCGCGGGGCCGCTGCTCCGCACTTCTCGCACCTTCCCCCGGAATGTGCGGTCACCCCGTCGCACCGACCGGTTATAGGGGAGCCGCTGGGCCGACCGTTTGGGTGAAAGAGGGGACTACTCGCTACTCGCCGTCGGGGAATTGCTCGGGTCGTGGGAGGAGGTGGGAAAATTGGGGGAGCGGAGTCTTTCCGGGAGCGGGCCCAGGTGACCATGTCTGTGTTTCCATTGTTTCTCGGTGTGTGGGGCTTCTGTCCCCTAAATCTTTCGGGGAATGATAGCCCTAAATTCTTGTCCCCAGAGGCGTCTAGATTATTCTGCTCACCCCTCCAAACCCCCAATCCTGCTTCTTTTCACTTTAAAAAAAACACAGGAGCAAAGAACCTATGACCCCTTCCCAGAGCTGGGAGCCGAAGGGGTTGGCCTTGTTTATGGCGGGACGGACCCTCACCCAGGCAGAAAAGTGTGGGATCTGGCTGCAGCGCCGGAAGGCGTCGGAGTCCGAGGGGGGGAGCTTAGGACCAGAGGTGTCCCATACCGAACTTTCCTGCCCCGGGGAAAGGAGAAAAGTTGATTTGGCCTGGTGTAAAAACGTGTTCCACTCCGAGGGGCCCCTTGGCGATGAGCCCAGGCGTAGCGAGAGAGTCGGCTCTGAAGGACAGAGGAGGCAGGAACCCAAAGGCGCAATCCCTTCTCCGAGTGTTGGGGCCGGGCGCTGGAATGTTTGAATAATTTCCCCGTCTCTTTTGCTCTGATTTCAGAATAGAGTCCAAATTTTTAAAGTAATGAAATTGTAGCTGTTACTATTATTAGGATGTCTTTCCAAGAAAGTGAATGGACTCCAAAGCCTTAAAACTACGTTCCCTGGGCATATTAAAAACAGAAAGAGCCAAGTACACAGAAGTTAACGTTTTACAATTGACGAAACTAAGAATAGACTAAATAACGACCATAAAATATATTGTCGATGACAGATGAATTTTGGTTAGATGCCTAATAAAGTTGTCATTTCTGTGTAAGTCGTTATTCTTTTGGGGGGGGGAGGCCCGCTTATGCATACTGGCAATACACAGCATTGCTCTGCATGAATTTGCTGCGAAACCTTCTGGATCACATCTCAGAACCTTTTTTTCCCGGTATTTGGCCGGAGGTGTTGGCGCCCGTGTTCCTTTGAGCCACAGGCACCCCCCCCTCCCATCTCAGAACCTTTTTAGAAGAGAGCCAGGTATAAGTGAATAAACTGGAATTGAATCCCCATTCCTTGGTCTTTCTTAGCTTCAGACTTTGACAGACCAGGTAGGATGAAGAGAGAAACATTGCTGGCCCTGGCTTCGCCTGCATTCTGCTATTAATATTTCCTAGCTGGAAAGCTTAGTCCGCTGACTTGCTCTGACATTCCAGTGTGTATCTGTGCAAAGCCCTCCCAGTCACAGGCGCTTCTTGTTGAGAGCCTCAAGCCTGAGAAACGTGTAGCCACTATTTAAGTGTAAAATACTGTTAAATCAGAATGATTTGGGGGGGGGGACACCCTCTAACTTATTCCCATACACCGGAGTAATCCTTCACCATTGCGCAATCAGCTTCTCCTCACTTCCTCAATGGCCTCACCTCACTCGTCAAAGCCATTTGAACTCTGAACTCCATCTTCTTCCCAACCACCTGCTGAAGCTTCTCTAAGGTCTGCAGGGAGCGCCCTTGCTAAATCGAAATGACACTTACTTGATACAATTCTACCTTGTCGATTGTTCCCTTTTACTTAAAATTAACTTTTTTTTTCTTTTTTTTTTTGACTTTTCTGACCACTCAATCAATTTGCTACCAGGTTTCTTCTCCACTTTTTTTGTTATTGTGCTTTAAAAAGATATAACATG
Source organism: Arctocebus calabarensis (assembly GCA_963573935.1). Lineage (NCBI taxonomy): Eukaryota > Metazoa > Chordata > Mammalia > Primates > Lorisidae > Arctocebus > Arctocebus calabarensis. The sequence continues at coordinate 40,063 of CAUYON010026211.1, read as the reverse complement.
AAATAGATCTTCAGAACTTTTCATCTTGCATAACTGAACCTTTATATCCATTAAACAGTAACTCATCATGTGCCTGGATGCCAGCACCCAGCCCCCAGCAACCACAATTCTTGTTTTCTGTTATGAGTTTGACTACTTTTTTATCTACCTCTTAAATGCTGATGTCCCTTGAGGCTCCATTCTAGAGCTTGTCCCTTGGAATTTACACCCTATCCCCAGGCCATTTCAACCACTTTTATAGCTTGAAATACTACATAGATGCCAACATATCCTAAGTGAATATTGCTAGTTCAGATGTCTCCATCAAACAATAGGCTTTTATATCTCCCTCCCTACTATGATGTGTGACATATTTATTACCTTCCCAAACAATGCTGTTTTTCTTTGAGTAGCCTACATTGCAATAGTACTGTCATACCTCTGTTCCTCAAACAGGAAGTCTGGAAGCTGTTTCTTTTTTCCTTCCTCATGGCTCCCCTTCCCTAATCCATCATTAAGTCCCATTAAATCTACATTCAAAGGTATCTCACGTTTACTTCATGGATCTAGTACTTCAGCTGTTACTTTTTGCTGTTGCAGATAATGTTGCAATGAATAAACTTAGATATCTGTCATTGCACATATGGGCAGGTATAGACTCTGGTTTTTCTTCTGATTAAATATATGGGCAGGTGTATTAATTGAATAGATTACCTATAATGGGATTGACCAATGAAAGTGTAAATGAGCCAGGCTAGGTGGCTCATGCCTATAATCCTAACACTCAGGGAGGCTGAGGCTGGTGGATTGCCTGAGCTCAGGAGTTTGAGACCAGCCTGAGCAAGACCAACACTCCCTCTGTAAAAATAGCCAGGCGTTGTGGCAGGCACAAGTAGTTCTAGCTACTTGGGAGGCTGAGGATTACTTGAAGTCAAGAGTTTGAGGTTGCTGTGAGCTATGATGTTATAGCTCTCTACAGAGAGTGACAAAGTGAGACTCTGTCTCTCACACAAAAAAGTGTAAATGACTATATAATTTGGTATGTATTGCTCTTCTCTCCATAAAGGTTATATATAAATAGATAGAGCATTATTTTTTGAAATGGAATATCATGTCATTGATTATATATATGTGTTAGTGTGATATTATTAAATAAGAATGACTTTGAGACCAGTTGAGGTAGGCAGTAATTTGCCAAAAGATAAAGTTGAATTCATGCTTCATGTAGAACACCACAGAAAACGCCAAACAGATGAAAGATTTCGATAGAAAATATGGTACCAGCTGGCACCGTTGCTCACACCTGTAATCCCAGCATTTTGAGAGGCCAAGGTAGGAGAATTCCTTGAGGCCAGGAATTGGGTACCAGCAACACAGTGAGACCCTCTCACTACAAAACATTTCAAAATGAGCCAGGCCTGAGGCACAAGGGTTGCCTAAGCTCAGGAGTTTGAGGTTATAGTGAGCTCTGATTATGTCCCTGCACTCTAGCTGGGGGACAGAATGAGCAAGATCCTGCTCTATTTTTTAAAAAAGATATTATACAGATAATAGAAGAAAACATGATGAATAGCTGCACAAATCTGGAGTTAAGAAAACCTGTTTTTTTACTCAGATTTTAAAAGCCAATTTATTAAAATTGAGAAAAATCCATTATATAAAACATATACATACATAATTCTCCACGGGAAATAAACAAACCAAACCAAGCAAAACACCATAAGCAAAGTCAAAAAAACTGGTAAACTGGAAAAAAATATTGTCAGATCATGTTTTAAAATGTTAAACTAATATATGTATAAAGAACTCTTGTAAGTCAAGAACAAGAAGTCCACCATGAACATGGTCACGAAAAAGTCCTATAAAACAATAAAATGGCCGTCAAAATAAACACCTGCCAACCTCACTCATAATAAGGAAAAATGAATGAAAAACTGCATTGAAATGTCATTTCACACACGGCAAATATCCAAAACTTTGACAACATGCTGTTTAGGAAAGATTGTAGATAAATTGTTGGTAGGTATAATAAAAAGTTTCAACCTTTATGAACCATATGCCGTCATATCACATGCAAATGGAAATTGTTTTACCTCATCGTTTCCAATTCATACGTATCTATAATATCTATCTATTCATATACTGATCCTATATTATTTTAACTATTGCAACTTTATAGGGTCTTTTAATATCTGCTAGAGCTAATGTCCTTTCATTGCCCTTCTTTTTCATGATTTTCTTGTCCTTAATTTTCTGTTTTTCCTGATGACCTTTTGAATCAGCTTGGTTAGCTCCAAAATGTGGAATTTTCTTGTTATCACAAAATGTATAATTTAGTAAGGATTAGTGTATGTGTGTCTATGTGTATGGAGAGCACGCAAGAGAGGTGATTTTGTCTTAATTTTTATGCAAGTCTTCGTTTTCGTGTCCAGCAGAATTGTTTTTAGGTTTTCCTCAAATAGGCTTTGCATATTTTTGTTAAACTTCCTCCTTGGCATTCTTTTTCTTGCTTTTGAAAATAATTTTTTCTCTTCTGTCATCTAACTGGTTTTGTTTATGGGTATGAATACACAAGATTTCTATATTTGAGGGGTTAGTTCTGTACCCCTACTGGTCTCTTATTGTTTTATAGTAATTTATTGGTTGGTTGCTAGGATTTTCCAGGTAAACAGTCATATAAGATGCAAATACATACAGATATTTCAGTCACTTCCTTTTTAATTCATATGCCATCTAATGCCTTCTTCTTGCTAACGTACCTTCAGTATGGTAGAAACTGAACTTGGAAAGCCTATCTGGTCTCTAAGTTTAGTGGGGTTGCTTCTCGCCCTTTCCCCCGTTGTGTCATGATTATAACATATAAATCATATTGTTAAAATGCTTAATAATTCTTAATTTTTGAGGCTTAAAAAATAAGAATAGTTATTGAATTTGGTCAAGCACCTTTCAGTAGGTGGTGATCCCATGCCAAGCCTTCTTTAAATTGGTTCATTGTTTGAAGCTTCTACACCAAGCAAACAAGGTGAAGGAGGATCACGTATCCATTCGAGGGTCAGTTTCCTTCTGGCTCAAGCTCATAAGGAGGTCTTAGCATTCGGAGTCCAGATGAATGTGGAGTGAGCTTCTCTTGATCTTGGGTGGACAATTTGATTTGATTTTTCTCTTCTCTGAGTTCTCTCCTCCTCCTCTCCTGATGAGTCTGTGTTCCAACTTTATCTTCAGCTCTTGCATAGCAATTTCTTGCTGTTTTGCTAGCTCCTTTGTGCTTTTAGGACATGTAAGAAATATATTATCCACCATTTTTACCGAGTTTTGACATAGGGTTTTCCACATTAACTAGCCTGCCATTTTTGGAAATGGAAGTTGCTTTCCACTGATCCATTCACCCATTGATTAGACTTATTATAGTGTACACAAATATAAAGCTGCTTATGTTATTTGTTTAAAATAAATGTTTGGGGCTCGGCGCCTGTGGCTCAATGGGCTAAGGCGCCAGCCACGTACACCTGAGCTGGCGGGTTCGAATCCAGCCCAGGCCCGCCAAACAACAATGATGGCTGCAACCAAAAAAATAAAATAAATAAATAAATGTTTGGTTTCTCAACATCTTTATTAAGGCTGTTCAGAATCTGTTCCATGCCTATTTTGCAGAAGCCATTTTAAAGTTCTTTTCTGTCCCCCTTGTGCTATTCACATGTACCATCCCAGCCTTCTCTTTTAGGTCTGTATCATCTCCGGGTCTTCACTTAATGCTGTTCCTTGGTTTGGAACATTTAAGTTCTGCCTCTCTGATCATGGCTAATAGGTAGCCAATTTGCAGGTGCTTGCACTGGGCTCCTAGACCAGGCTGGTTCATCCTGCTGTCCTGCAACAGCCTGTACTTCTCAGTCATTGCATTTATCCAACTTCTTTGTCATTGCAAATGTGTCTTACCCTTGGATTGAATATTTATTTTTCTGTATCTGGGATAGTAGACATTCAATAAATATTTCTTGAATTCATAAATGAATGGATGTCCAGGATACTGGTAGCCAAAGGATTGTCTTAATCTGGGCATTTCTCACCTTCTCCACTTTATTACCTGAGTCCAAGTCACTGTCATCCCTCTCTTGGATCCCTGAGGCAGTCTTGAACTTGAAATCCCAGCCTGGCTTCCGCTTCTGCTTCTCTGTAGCCTGTTCTCCACATTGCAGATCCTTAACCATGCTGTTCCTTCTCTTTGTACTCAGAACAAAGCCTACACTTCTTACCATGGCCTTCGCCCTACGCCCTACGTGATGCTCCCTGGGCTGTCCTTTTGTCCTTTCCTGTCACTTTTCCTTCTCTGTGCTCTCCTACTGTGACCTTGCTGTTCCCCCTGCACACCAGCTGAGCTTCCCCTCCAGGGCCTTTGTTCTGGTTCTTGCCCTACCTAGGACACTCCTCCCAGTTAGGAAACTGGTTTGCTTCCTCATTTCCTTTACCCTTTGTTCTCCCTTTTGTCATCTTCTCGCCCTGCTTTTTCTCATAATATTTATCTCTTTCTGCCTTGACATTCTGTGATACTTGTGGATTTGTTTATTTTATTCTTTTTTCTGTCATTATAATGTATTCTGCATGAGGGCAAGGACTTGTCTCTGTTTTCTGGTGTGGCCTTTGAATCTGCTTAGCATCTACTAAGTACTCAAGGCATGTTGGTTTAATGAATATGTGTATGTCTTCTTTCAATCGCCTTGAGTTGGAATCCTCATACTCATATATACATAACCACACATCATCTTATAGAGCCAGTGAAAATTCAATTTAATTTTCAATTTAAGTACAATGAAGTTGTGTCTATCCCTAATTTCCAAGTCAAACATAATCTCTGTCTTACCTGATCCCTCACATAGCATTTAAATTGAATAAAGTTCTTTATATTACAAAATGAAATTTTTCATCCAAATTTTGATGATTTTAGTTTGTGTCTAAAAACTTTGTAAATAATTGTGTAAATTACTAGTTAGCTATCTTGCTTTTGGTCAAAAGTGTTTCCAAAACTGTGGGAAAAAGAATGGGAATCTTTCAGAAGCATCTATTGTAAAGTTTCAGAGAAAACAGAATTCAATTTCTGTGTGTTTTAAATATGTGTTGTTTGGTTCATTATATGTCCCAAAGGTATTTGAAAAAAAATTTTTTTTTTTTTTTGCGGTTTTTGGCCGGGGCTGGGTTTGAACCCACCACCTCTGGCATATGGTGCTGGCGCCCTACGCCTTTGAGCCACAGGCACCACCCAGCTATTTGAAAAATTTTAAGTGAACTGTTTCCTAAATTGACTTTATCATGTATGCTTAGATACATCTTCAAAATGAGTTCATTGGCTGTTTGTGTGGAGTGATATGTAAGGACTTTCCAAATCACTCCGGCATTGAGTTTTGGTTTAGGATATTAATGCCGTTGGTGCTATGGCTCACAGACAGTAAAAAATGTGTTGACGCATTTTGTTGCCTCAATAAATTTGTTTTGTCTCTCTTTCCTGTTTATGAACTTGGGTTACTTTCCTAAGTTTTCAGTATCCTCTCACAGATTGTTGTTGGGTCCTCCCTGCTGCCACTACACTAGTCAGTGAAGTTATTGTGAAATCCATTTTACAGTAAGGGAAGAGGGTACAAAATTCTGAATCCTGAAGAGGATACAAAATTCCCTGAGTTTCATGGTTTTTGAAGGAGGGAGCTGTGACTTTTAGTTTATTGTTTAACTTTTTGCTCTTTTTTTTGAGACAAAGTCTCAAGCTGTCACCCTGGGTAGAGTGCGGTGGCATCACAGCTCATAGCAACCTCAAACTCTTGGGCTTAAGCGATTCTCTTGGCTCAGCCTCCCAAGCAGCTGGGACCACAGGCGTCCACCATAACACCTGGCTCTTTGTTTTTGTTTGCTCTTTGTTTTCTTTTGTGGTTGCAGTTGTCATTGCTTTCTTAGCTGGCTAGGTTCAAACCTGCCTACCTCGTTGTATGAGGCCATCACCCTACCCTTAGCTACGGGTGCCACTCTAATTTTTTTCCTCTTAATATAACTTTTTTTCTGATTTTTTTTATTTTAGTGTACTTTGGTTTTATTTTGCTAATTACATAACCTGGTTTATAATGATATCATAAATATGGATTTATATATTTGATTAGCATTTTAGTCTAATCTAATTACTATATTAGTCACATATTAATGTATTAGACACATTAATATATTAGACACATCTAATTAATATATTTAATCTATATAATTTGTATTACTTACAAACATTAAAAGATATTTATATAAACCATATACACATTAAATGAATCTTTGTTAATGCATAATATTGATTTGGAGTTTTCTCAAATTTTTTAGATCTTAACATTTACCAGCAATGCCTGTAAAACCGTGACACTCCATGTTCCCTCCAAATTAGATGCTGAAAAATTTGTTGGGAGAGGTAAGAAACTGCCAAAATATGTAATAAGTCCTATTTGGTATGATGTTTTAAAAGTTAGAGATTTTTATACTGATAACTCCACTGGGGCTAATAAGTTACAATGAATATGGTATGTTGTCATTTGTGAGTCATGTGGTGTCATTCAAATGAAAGGGATATTGTTCTTTTTTGAAAAACATAAGGGTGACGTAGATAAAAAGGTTTAGTTTTAGTAGTAAAGTAATATTAATATTTACATTAGGATGAAGGATATGGACTATGTTTAGCATGCCCTAAAATACTGAGAAATAGAATTGAGGCTGTTTCTTGAGATTTAAAGGTATTGTTTTGGTTTTCATCTTAACATTTTAATGTCTTGTTGCATTTACTTCCATATATTGTTTTTTATCAATTAACTTTTTTATACATACTCTATAGAAAAGATCACACAGGCTCTCCATCTGTAGCTCAAACAGCTAAGGTGCCACCCACATACAAAAGAGCTGGTGACTTTGAATCCAGCCCAGGCCTGTCAAACAACAATGACAACTACAACCAAAAAATAGCCGGGTATTGTGGCAGGCGACTGTAGTCCCAGCTACTCGGGAGGCTGAGGCAAGAGAATCGCTTAAGCCTAGGAGTTGGAGGTTGCTGTGAGCTCTGATGCCATGGCACTCTACCCAGGGTGACAGCTTGAGAATCTGTTTCCAAAAAAAAAAAACAGAAAAGAAAAGAAGAGAAAAGATCACACAAATGAAAACACAAAAGATAATGACTATTTAACAATTGATGTAAAGAGTTCAGTAATATTTTAATTTGATAACTGCTCATTTTAATCTGTAGTAAATTTATTCAAGTGTTCTTATATGTTATTCTATAACCAATTTCAGGTTAGTAAAGAATTTTTGTGTTTTTTTTTTTGGTGGTTGATTTATATATTCACACACTAGAGTGCCATGTATCTTTATGTCAGGGCAAATGTCTCTTCTTTAAGAGGTTATGAAGAAGTTATTAGAAATGATGCATGACCTGATTTACCATACAGTTCCATATGTCCGTTTAAAAATGCTAAGTTTTTAACTATCAGTATAATTAATTTTAAGTTATTGGCTTCTCTCATGTGCATAGATGACTGTTAAACCTACATATTGTTACGTTTTACCTTAAAAATGACACTGCTATGTGTATTTTCTGCAGTTGACCTGAAGGAATGCTTTAAATCTGCAAATCTAATTCGTTCAAGTGATCCTGATTTTCAAATTTTAGAAGATGGTTCAGTCTACACAACAAAGGCAATTATTTTGTCTTCAGAGAAGAGAAGTTTTACCATTTTGCTTTCCAACACAGAGGACCAAGAAGAGAAGAAAATTTTTGTCCTATTAGAGCATCAAACAAAGGTATACCAGACGGTACAAATGAAGTATAATGATGTCTTTTCATCAGGCGTCTAACATTGCCAGGGGAGATGAGGAATCAGAAGGACATGGTGTTGTTTGCCTTGAAGAAGAATGAAAACCATGAGATGACTTAACAGTGTTCAAAAGGAAAACACAGGGTTGTGCAACATCCTTTCTTACAGGCTGTCATTCCTTCTCACTTGGATGTAAAGGATGTAAAAGGAGAGCTCAGGGTAAATGACAGCATAAGAATTTGAGGTTAAGAAACAAAGAAGCATATCTTGATCTTTACTATAGAATAGATTCCCAAAAAGAAGTTTTTGAACTCTATCTCTGGATAAAGCAAAACCTTTTTCTTAGCATAATCGGTAGTCTTAGGAAATTGATGATAGTTTTAAGAGGAGGTTTGGACTACACACGTGCTTCTTGTGTCTTGGAGTGACACCCAAGGTCAAATTTACTCAGCCATTCACCATTCCTCAGTTCAGTAGTTTTGAGAGTCGTCACCATGTTTTTTTCCTCGTTCTGACACAGATCTCTGTTGGTGCCCTGGCTCTGCCTAGTTGCTGGTGAGTGAAAGATGATTGTGCTAAATTTAGAAGGCCACATACTCATTTTCTTGGCATACCTCTCCCCCGATGTTTTGCATGGCAATGTGGCAACAGTAATTTTATTTTTTTTTTCAGTTTTGCTTCTAGGCTTCCAATTCCATCTCTCTTTCTTCCATTTTTCCATCAAATCATTTTCCCAAGAGGACTGCTGTGATAAAAGTTAAGGCAGTTATTTCTTCGTAGTCATTAGCAATGTTGAACATTTAGTTTGCTTTCAAAGCACTACTGAGGTCTTATACGTCCCCTGCTAGTCCTTGAGAGAGGAGAAAGATGTATCAGCGTTCTAACGCTTGAGGATAAAGTAGTCATTGACTTTATTTTTTATTTCTGTCTTCTAAATTGAGGTACTGAAGAAAAGGCATTCTAAAGAAAAAGTTCTAAGACGCGCTAAGAGAAGATGGGCTCCTATTCCTTGTTCGATGCTAGAGAATTCCTTGGGTCCTTTCCCGCTTTTCCTTCAACAGGTACAATTTACTTTCCTTCGCTGTGGATCCCATCTTTTAAAAGTTTTGACACTGATTAGGCAGTTATTTAAAATTAGCTGTGTGTGAATACGTGCATTGAGTGAGTATACTTCAATATATGAGTATGTGGACAAACATATGTCCTTGTACTTGCATACATTTTTCTCGAAGTTTTAATCATGAAAAGGCCATTATAAAACTGTAAAATCCAGCTGGTATTCTCAAACACATGGTTCCTTAATGAATTTTCAAATCAGCCAGGGTATCACAGAGCTTAGGCATAACCCAGGAAACTCCAAAATACGTTCTATAATGATGAATAAAATTGTTGAGGAAAGGTCAAGTGCCATGAAGGTGAAAGACTCATCGGCCTTTCTGTCGATCTTCTCAGTTTCATGTCTGAAATCACACTGTATAACAATTTTTCTCTTTTGTTTAAATTTTAGTAGAAACCCCAGCTAATTTTCTTGCCTTCTGCTATCAGTGGCTACTAACTTTCGGTCTATAACTTGGGGAGTTTCCCCCAACCCCACTTCTTGAAAACATGAGAGTCTTTTTTTATAACCCACCAACAAATTTAATGTATCTGAGAGAAGAACATACTAAAAGTTGAGTAAAAAGCTGTGAGAAAATAATTATGTTACTCATCCCAATACCGATAACGAAGATCTTAATGAATGTATGAATATAAGTAAGGAGAAATTTGGTTTTTGAATCAAGGTTCAGAATATCACACATGCCAGGCTGTTATTCTATTTATATTCTCACTTACTTATTTTCCCTCATTAATTCCTATAATGAGGAAGAGGCTGACAAATAGCAAAAATTCATTAGGGAAAGTGTTTTTCAAGTTTTTGACTTTTAGACATTACACTTTAAACCCAATGTCTCAAATATTATTGTATACATTATAAAAGCTCTGTTTTTTTTTTAATTGACAACAGAATAATTTTTCACACTTAGAATACTTTCTTTTCTAAGACACGAATAATCTTAAATGTTTGGTGTGTGTAGGCACCATTTAGTCTTTGGAAAACTGAGATACTGCGTTAATTTATTCATGCTTTGCTCTTGAAATTTCTCAGGCTTCCTCTTTTTATTGTTTTTTTTTTTATTTATCTGTAATAGTAAAGAGGGCGATTATTTCTTGTAATCAAATGGCAAAGTGATGGCACAAATATGCAGATGAAAGTTCTAGATTGTCTCATGTTTATAATATTTACTTTCTAGGTTCAATCTGACACAGCTCAAAACTACACTATATACTATTCCATACAAGGTCCTGGAGTTGAACAAGAACCTAAAAATTTATTTTTTGTGGACAGAGATACTGGAAACCTGTATTGTACTGGCCCTGTAGATCGTGAAAAGTATGAATCTTTTGAGGTAAGGGCTGAAGTGTATCTACTGTATTAGTAACCACTAAGTTTGGCCATTTTGTCTCTCCCTGATTATTTCATCCTTTTCTGTTTTCTGACTGTGTCACTGAATCGCTAGCTTCATCTGATAGCACAAGATTGACTTGCTTCCAAAAGAATTTTCATAGAATAAATAACATCAGATTCTGTTTCCTGTCCTTATGATAGATTAGGTCTTTTTTTCCAGAGGAAGGGTAGGTACTTAGTTGGCAGAAAAGATCTGTAAACCTCTTTGTGGTCCAGGGTTTAGGGGCCTCTGGAGGAGGAGATTCCTTGGTTCGTGGCTCCCAGTGTCAAGAACGAGCGCTGGGCCCAGCCCATGATGGAGGGATCACAAGTACAAAGTCATCCCCAGCAACATACATTCGTTACAGAAGTAAGCAGACAAACCGCAGGGAAATAAGACGTCTCTTAAGAGTGAGACAGCTCTTCTCCGTGAGTGGAGAAGAGACCCCCAAGTCTGAACGCACAGTGTCTTTTATGAGCTAAGTAAGCTGTCGTTTATTCCACTCTGCCCCTGCAACGTTGGCTATTGCATTGACAGGTTGGGGTGTGTAACAGAACTTCTTAATATGCGTGTGTCCTCCTTCAGACCTGCCTAAAGAACCCAGGGGGGTGGGAATTTGCAAGTTTAATTACATGATAATGGGCCCAATTGGCCCAATCTACCCAGATCCTGTAAGGGGCTTCTCACTGTCTGTTCCGACTTTACAGACCTTAGTAGCAACTTGCTTCCCACCCTGTGCCCTTAGCAAGGCCCCTTAGTCTCTGTCCTAAGGAGGAGAGAAGCTGGGGCGGGGCAGTATGTCTCCTCCCAGGCCCAGCCCCTCTGGTCAGGGAGAGAAGTGGGGGCCTGAGATGGCATGCGCCCCTCACCCCACGCCCAGAAAGAGAAAAACTGGGGGCTGAGGCTGCCACTCCCTCTCCCCTGTCAGGCACAGCAGCCCTGGAGGTGGGACCGGCCATGTGTGGTGGCCTCGCTGAGAGCCGCTGCTTTCTGGGTCTCAGCGGGGCCCTGACAGTGGCGAGGGAGGCCTGGACAGGCTGCGTCCTCCCCAGCCAGGCACTGGCCTGTTCAGCGTGCTGGTGATCTGATGTGGGGGTCTAGGAGGTAAATTAAAGGTTCAAAAATTAAATAGACCTCAGTACTTTTGCAAGGGGAGAAAGTTAACTTACAGAGAGCAGGTAAGGAGTGTGGACAGTGCTTTTACGTAAGCTTCGTTATTCCTTTAATCATCTGGTTAACTTACTATTACAGAATGTGAGTTAATATCTAAGAATTTAGCCTATTGCTGGTTTGATTTCTTGATGGGACCCGTCATTTTCCTTTACTCAGTTTTAATTATTTTTACATTTATTTTGGATAAATTAATTATTCATCGGAAGACCAGATTAATCAAAGAGACACACTAGCTTTGAATGAAGTATTTAGATTTAGAATTGCCACAACATGGCCTTCTAATCACCGGGGATCTTCTGGTCGTTTTCTGTGATAGGTGTTATGAGAAAAATTGGAATTCAAATTTATAAAGTGAAAGAAAATAAATTGTATTCCACACAAACTTCTGACTCCCTCTTTTTAAATTAAAAAATTCTCGGGAAAGTTATCTAAATAACTAATCGGTATGCCTAAAATCCTAATTAGCAGAAAATAAAATAATATCCCAGTTAACTACTTCTGGAGAATTTGTAATTGTAAAGAACTTGAAGTTAAGAAATATCCGGAAAATTTTATTTAAAATTTACATATTTGAAACCTTCAAACAAAACAAAATATAGTCCTCAAGACTGTTTGGGGAAAATAATAATAAAAACTATGACAGTAATGAGTAACAATATAGCAATGGTGAGGGAACTAAAATTATCTGCTACTGTATTAAATTTAAACGTAGACTGCTCTACCACACCATGAAATTAGCCAGCTTCTTTCAGCCATAAAGTTATGTCCACAGTGCAAAACAGAAGTAAATGCTGAGACTCACTGTACTGAGACTCACCATTAAGACTCCAAATGAAAGCCAAAGAGAGTTAGAACTATACCTTAGCTTAAATACTTATGCTTACTTTTTTCTTTATTTCACTTACTTTACAGATAATTGCCTTCGCCACAACTCCAGATGGGTACACTCCAGAACGTCCATTGCCTCTGCTCATCAGAGTAGAGGATGAAAATGATAACCCCCCAGTTTTTACAAAAACAACTTACATTTTTTCAGTTTCTGAAAATTGCAGAGTTGGTGAGTACCTACTTCAGCAATGTCTGCCACCTTAAATGTGTTTCATTTCACAAATTTTCACTTTGGCCATTGGAAAGCAGCGTATCCTGGTGGCCAGAACAAGGGACTCTGAGTGGGGTTTTATTCTGCCTTTCGCTAGCTGTGTGACCCTGGGCAAATTCCGTAATCTTGACAAGCTTTAGTTTCTTGCTGTGTAAAATAAGTTATTGATACCAGATTGTGGTGAAGATTAAATGAAACATAATACACTTGTGACGTTAAATATACTACTTGAGAAATAGGTGTTCATAGATGTTATGTCACTTTCTTGTGTGAGATAAAGTAATACTTTTAAGAAAGGATAGTTTAAAAAGAATAAGTCTTTGAGCAATTGGAGATTTAGTGAAAATATCTGTTGATGTTCTATAGTGATTAAATGACAGTATTCTGGCATGATAGTAAAGTCACTAAGAATAACACAAATGTTTCTCAAACTAGTGAAAATGGTCCATTTTACGTTTTTTTGGCCGGGGCTGGTTTTGAACCTGCCACCTCTGGCATATGGGCTGGCGCCCTACTCCTTTCAGCCACAGGCACTGCCCTGAAAATGGTCCATTTTATTTGGAAGTCAGATTGAAGTTTTTGAGACTTCCTTTACAAAGGTCTAAGGGAACCAAGAATTTGTGGAGATATTTGACTCATGTGGTCAATTTAAGTATAGGTTCACAAATAGCAAAAAGCTAGAGTGATTAGAATTCTTTAGAAATACAAAGGTCATGAGGAGCAATATCAACATTTATAAAAGCATACATTAAATGCGGTAATGATCACCAAATTCCAAAATGTTACAACACTATGATACTTACAAGGAAGCCATGTTTTACATGGAGGTCCGCAAACTTATAAAAGTCATGTCTCTGATAGATAATAAAGTGGTTCACAACTTTTTTTGAGAAGGTTGAAAAGGAATGAAGTCAATGGGAGGTTGAAAATGTGAAAGTTTTGGAAATTGAAGAGTGTTTTTCCCTATGTAGGTTCTACTGTGGGACAGGTGTGTGCAACTGATAAAGACGAGCCTGACACCATGCACACACGCCTCAGGTATTCCATCATTGAGCAGTTGCCAGCGTCCCCCACCCTGTTTTCTATGCATCCAAAGACCGGTGTGATCACCACAACATCATCTCAGCTGGACAGAGAGGTAACATATGTATTAATAAATAAAACTTGGTGATGACATTGCTATTTAATAGTACCTGCGTATCTCCTATAGACATGTTTTTGAAGAGTGTGTCGTGAATCTAGTTTTAGAAAAAAATACTGTTTCAAGTATGTTAATGGAGGACAGTAAATAACTTTGAAGTATGCTAACTTTGAAATTAATTCAGTCTTTCCTGAATTATATGATTTATTGTTTTGCATGATTCCGAACTTATATGATTTATTTGATTGAATGTTTAATACAATCAAATTTCCTAATATAAACAAATTATATTTAGGTATTAAAAATAAGAAATATCAAATATGAAAAGCGAACTGGAACAGAGATTTATTATCCATGGAGAAATAAATACTTCTTTTTCTGTTTGTTGTCTCTTCAATAAGCTCATCTACATTCTTCCCCTCATGCTCATGTAAAGGAAATCTATAGCTCTCTAATCTCTAGTTTGCCATTTTAATTGACTGCTAGAAGTCTTAATTTGGATGTCTCACAGATACTTGAGGTTATAATACATCTAAAATTTCACTTGTCTTTTTTCCTTCCCAACATGTTCTTTTCCCCATGTTTTTTAGTTCAAGTAATATTAATGCATTCCATATTAATAATTTTATACTGGAGGCATGGTCTCTGAATTCTATTTGGTGTGTCCTTTTACTCCCGTAGATCAAATCACTTTCCAGTTGTGTTGGTATTACCTGTGAGATTGTTTTATATTTATAGTCTGTCTGTTTCCATGGGAATAGTCTAAGTTAGTAATTCATTTACTTATTCAACTATTACCTCCTCCACCAAGCACTAATCATCCGAATTCTTAAAGTAGTTTGTTTTTCCTACTTACTACATTTATGATTCTTAATCTTAAAATGTAGTAATAGCTGTTAATCAAGTATTTCTTTAACTCTTAAATCTTCACATCAGATTAATCTTCTCTCCCTTTTTCTCTTCCTTATGGATTAGAGCAGTGTTCCTTCAAATTTTTGGTCCCAGGATACCTTTACAGCCTTACATATTGATGAGGATCCCAAAGATATTTTGCTAATGACTGTATTTATCTATATTTACCATTAGTATTCAAAATGATAAAAGTTTAAATTATGTATTCATTTACCCATTTAATGCATTACATGTTAACATAGGTAGCAAAGATAAAATTTTTATAAGAAATAAGTACATTTTCCAAAACAATAAATAATTTAATGAAAGAGTGGCATTGCTATGCATTTTTTTCTAAATCTCTTTAATATTTGGCTTAATATAAGACATATGGGTTCTCTTATCTCTTGCATTTAATCTGCTATAATATGTAGGTTAAACTCAAGTATATAAAGAAAATGTGACATGATACAAAGTTAGAAAAGGGGACTATTTTCATAGTAATTTCAGATCATTGTGGATATTCTTCTTGAGTGTATACCAAAGTTTGACAAATGGTAATCTCCTAAATGTTTTTTTCTGTGAGTACTCAAGCTTTATCAATGAATTTTGGTACTTAAAATTTATCGATCTTGTACTGTGAGTGGATATTTTCTTTTCTTTTCTTTTTTTTTTTTGGAGACAGAGCCTCAAGCTGTCACCCTGGATAGAGTGCTGTGGCATTGTAGCTCACAGCAACCTCCAATTCCTGGGCTCAAGGGAGTCTCCCGCCTCCACCTCCCAAGTAGCTGGGACTACAGGTGTCCACCACAATGCCCGGCCATTTTTTGGTTGCAGCCGTCATTGTTGTTTGGCGGGCCCGAGCTGGTTTCGAACCCGCCAGCTCAGGTGTACGTGGCTGGCGCCTTAGCCCGCCGAGCCAGAGTGGATATTTTCTTGATGTAGGATTTTTTTTTTTTTTTGGTGGAGACAGAGTCTCACTCTATCACCCTTGGTAGAGTGCTGTGGAGTCACAGCTCACAGCAACCTCCAGCTCTTGGGCTCAAGTGATTCTCTTGCCTCAGCCTCCTAAGTAGCTGGGACTACAGGCGCCCGCCACAGCACCCAGCTAATTTTTGATGCAGTTCGGCCGGGGCTGGGTTTGAACCCACAGCCTTCGGTATATGGGGTCGGCGCCCTACTCACTGAGCCACAGGCGCCGCCCTTGATGCAGGATTTTATAACATCATGCACTGATCATTTGGAAAATACTTTTACACTTATGCTGATCCTTCATATATTGACATATTTCATTAAGCAATATTAATAAAAACCTCTTCACCTCATTGCTATCACTAAGGTTGGTAAAAGTTATCCAATAGTCTCATTTTTGCTGGAAAACTCCAGTTTATCATTGGCAACAAAGATTTAACAGACTCACTTTGTGTTTGAGAACATGTCTTCCAAACACTCTAGTCTAGTCTGAATAACCATAGGTGTCTTTCATGAAAAAATGGTGCTCTATTAAAAAAAAAAAAAATCAACAGCTTGGTTAGCTCACAAATAATCACACAAGTATTTTTGCTTTGGATACATCCTTCTGATAGAATCAACTGAAAATATTTGACCAATGAAGTGTAATGATACTTTCTAGTAACACCTTGATCCCAGGATTCCAATTTTCCTTTGCTGCCCACAACTTATTAAGCCGTTCAAACATTAGAATTTCTTTCCCGTGCCCACCACAACGCCCAGCTATTTTTTGTTGTCATTGTCACTGTTGCTTTTTAGCTGGCCTAGGCTGGGTTCAAATCCTCCAACTTTGGTGTATGTGTCTGATGCCATAACCACTGTACTATGGGCGCCAAGCCAAATGTATGTTCTTTTAACCCACCAAATGTGTGGCAATTTATTATGGAAGCAGTGGAACATTAAAACACACATTGTGGTTCTAATCTGGATTTCCTTCATGACTACTAAAGTTGTTTTTACATGTTTATGAATACTTGGATACCCTCTTTCCCTGTTCAAGTCTTTTGCCCATTTTGGTGTTGGGTTTTCTGTCTTTTCTTATTAGCTTTTAAGGTCTATTTATATGTTCTATAAAAGTTCTTTATATATTCTGGATACAAGACTGTCTTCATGTATTCTGAAGCTTGCCTTTGCACTCTTTTAATGAATAAAAATTTAAAGATTAATATAGTCCAAAAAAAAAAAAAAGAATTTCTCTCCCATCTGAAGACACTGTAAGTTAATATTTAGGGTAACAAAACTTCATCGCTTTGTTTTAACAGCCAATCAGTTATCTACAATAAATCTTAGTTCAGTACAAACAAAATACGTATTCCCTTTTTATAAGTATATAGCATGAAGTATAAAAAAAATTTTAATAAAAATAAGGCCATTATTTTTATAGCTACACATGATAGGTTATGAGGGAGGATAAATCAAGAAAATTATGTGTGCAAAAACAGAAATAGAGAGAAACTTAACTTTATTTTGGGTAGTACATGAGGACAAGGGTTTAAGAGGTGACAGAATTAAGGGAAGAAGGTGGCTTTATAATAAGCTTGAACATCTAGGTAGAAGGTTAGGATAGATTTTCATATACTATTTTGTCTTCTGAAAAGAGATGAGGAAAGGCAATCAGCCTCATCGTTTTATAGAAGAGGAAACCTAAGAAAAGATAATTTTCTAACTGCCCAAGACTGCATTTGTTATTTCTAAAGTTGGGACTAGAACCCAAGTCTGCTAATGCTTATTCTGGAAGGCATTATTATATTGTTTTTAATCCTTCCATATCTCAGTCATTTATAATAAATGAAACTGTTATGATGAAAAACACATTTGTTTAAAGTAGTGATGTTAACAGGAAGCCCTATGAACCAGACCTTATTTTCCCTAGAAAGAAAAAATAACATAGCCCCACACCTTTATTTTCATACATTTAATGTCCTTTTCGTAAATGTAAAGCAAATTTTAAAAATCTATATTTTTTCATAAGAAGATATTTCATGTTATTAAAATACTGCTATATGTTTTTGTCAACATAAGAATGTACTTTGCATGGGAGGTAAAGATTTTGATTAATTACTAGCCAATTTCAAATGTACTTATGACTGTAACCCTTCTCTTTCTGTTGAATAAGAATAAAAATCAATTGATTCTATATTCTGTGAATTGGTAGCACTTTACACTTGAAAAAGTAGTCAATTTTTATAAATTAATGAAGAAGTACGAGTGTGAGGAAGTTATTCTTCTGTATGTGGACACTATGAAATTGAATAATATATCCCTTAAATTTGTTAACACAAAGGAAATTATAGAGTGTAAATTAAGATTTCATTTATAGTTTTGCTGCTTTCACTGAATAATTAAATTCTTTATTTTCAGTTAATTAGTAAATACCAATTGAAAATAAAAGTACAAGACATGGATGGTCAATATTTTGGCTTGCAGTCAACTTCATCTTGTATCATTAATATTGAAGATATGAATGACAACTTACCAACATTTACCCGGACTTCTGTAAGTGTGTGATACTAATTATAGGAAAACGTGTGCCCCATTGTTAATTATTCAGTATGCAGTTTTTTTATCCATACCTAATTTCAAATGATGCCCCCCCCAAAATGTAACAGTTATTTGATGTTAGGGTTTAAAATCATGTAAACATAAGACTTTACATATTGGAAGAGTAAGACTTCAAAAAATGTTCTTTTGTGTGTGTGTGAGAGAGTTACTAATGAAATTTTTTTTTTTTATTTTAGTATGTAGCATCAGTGGAAGAAAATACAGTTGATGTGGAAATCTTACGTGTTACTGTTGAGGATAAAGATTTAGTAAACACTGCTAATTGGAGAGCTAATTATACCATTTTAAAGGGCAATGAAAATGGGAATTTTAAAATTGTAACCGATCCCAAAACCAATGAAGGAGTTCTGTGTGTAGTGAAGGTAAGAATGAATCAGGGAATTGGTTATTTGCTATTTAAAATATCATACAAAGCACACTAGAGGTTAATGGAAAGAAGAGCATTCTGGTAAATGGAGGCATAGAATAGATATACAGGTAAATGTGAGTGTTGTGTTCTTCATACATATAATAGAAAGAGTATATTCATTTTGGATAACCTTTTATCAAGGCATGATTTTAAAATATATGTGTGTTAAAGTAACCAACAATTCAGAAATGAGCCCAGCTTTGACATCCAGCTTTTGACATTGTCAAAACTTCCTAGCCAGTTCTTTCTGTGCCTGGTCAAGAGGACTCCTCTTGTTTATTGGGTTTCCTAAATGATGAGTTATTCTTGGTCAGACCCATAGAGAGGCTATTTTTAGGTTTGCTTATCTATTCTTAGGTGCAGGTTTAGAATGAGGATCCTCAGCCATTCAAAGATATAAATACTTATAAAACTTGTTTCTCCTACCTTCCCATAGCATCAGAGAACTTAATGCTTAGCCAGAGTTAGCACGTCAAGTGTTCTGAGCTTCTTTGGTCTAAGGCAAAGTCTTAGGCTTATTTCTTCTGTGTCTCTAACTAGAATGCTTCTGTTGTGGATCTAGACAGGTTTTCTTTTGTATGTATTCGCAAGGAACATGGATCAAAAATGATGAGTCCTTTTTCCTTACAGTGATGAAAATTAGATATAGTTTGTAGATTAATTTCTCTATTTTAAAAGAGCAAAGAAATATCTTTTAAATCTTTCTTTTTCCACTCAACCCTGTCTCAACTCTTGGTGTTCTCAAAAGGAAATTTATCTCTGTGAAGTCTCCAAGACCTGAAAAAACATTTTGTCTTAATCTAGGATATAGCTTCTCTAAATATTGTTAAAATTACAAATCAGACAGAAGAAAATGAAATTGTATCAAACTTGATACTTACAGTTTTTAAGAAAGGAAATTGAAGTGAAAGAGAAAAAAAAAGAAATAGAACTCCACGGCACTCTACCGAGGGTGACCAAGTGAGACTCTGTCTCAAAAAAAAAAAAAGAAAAGAAAAAGAAAAGAAATAGAGAAAGAAAGAGAAGGAAGGAAGAGAGTGAACGAAAGAAAAAGAGGGGGAGAGAAGGAAGAAGGAAGGAAAGGAAAGAAGAAAGAAAATGTCAAACCCATGAACTTCCTCTTTTCTTGTTCCTCTCCTCTTGAAAGAATTTTAAAAAGTTTTGCTCATTTTTTCAACCTCAACCAGATACAAATAACAATTTTATTCATCTCAGGAGGGTGAGCAAGCTATCCTGAAATTTATGGTGAAGTAAATAACTATTAGTTATGCTATAACCCCTAAAGGAGTATCTCATGTATTAATAACCAGGCACTTTCATTAAATACTTCCCCAAATCTTTATTGGTATACATTATACTACTTATCTTAAATTTGCAGTTTGGGAAACAGTATTTTGAGGTATTTTTTGCTAGCTCCACCCCGAATATTGAATCCGTGGAAGGCTCCCCCTCCCTTTCCTGCTTCCGGTTTCTGGGGACGTGATTGATGTGCTGGTGACTATCCCAGTACAGCACTCACGTAATTCCAAATGTAACAAGTTACATGTACTATTTAGCATTGCCAAATATTAAGCGAGTTGATCTGATTTTCAACACATTTGCTTTTGTAGCCACTGAATTATGAAGAAAAACAACAAGTGACCCTACAGATTGGTGTAGTTAATGAGGCTCCATATTCCAGAGAGGTTAGTTCTAGATCAGCCATGAGCACGGCCACAGTCACTGTTAACGTGAAAAATCAGGAGGAGGGCCCTGAGTGTAGCCCTCAAACACAGACTGTCCGAATTAAAGAAAATGCTTCTGTGGGAACAACAAGCCAGGGATATAAAGCATATATCCCCGAAACAAGAAGTAGCAGCGGCATAAGGTATTTGTAATTCTGTTGCCTTTAACTCCAAATTTACAACTTCTTTTGCTACCAGTATTATAATATGGCTTATGAGAATTTTTCTTATCTTCATTTGTCATTATTAACAGGTATAAGAAATCAAATGATCCAAAAGGGTGGGTCACTGTTGATGAAAATTCAGGATCAATCCAAGTTTTCAGAAGCCTAGACAGAGAGTCAGAGGGTGTTAAAAATGGCATATATAATGTTACAGTCCTTGCATCAGACCAAGGTAAGAACTTTGTTTTTAAGTCAGCTACATACATCCTCAGCTGTATATATCCTCAGTGTTTAAACCAAAACCATCCATTTATAAAGCCTGGCGCTGCAGACACTCAATCTTTATTTCTCCCCAGAATGAAGTGGAAAGTAGTTGAAAGGTTGCTACAATTTATTAATTCATGTCTACTTTGTAATGGCATCCTCAGATGTAATTGCAAACTAATTTTGTTACAGAAACACTTGAAACCATAATTTATTAAAGTTAAATAATCATTACAAATTGAGAAAATTGGCTCTACACCTGTGGCTTAAGTGGCTAAGGCGCCAGTCACGTACACCTGAGCTGGCGGGTTCGAATCCAGCCCAGGCCAGCCAAACAACAATGATGGCTGCAACCAAAAAATGGCCAGGCGTTGTAGTGGGCTCCTGTAGTCCAAGCTGCTTGGGAGGCAGAGGCAAGAGACTCACTTGAGCCCAGGAACTGGAGGTTGCTGTGAGCTGTAATGCCATGGCACTCTATCCAGGGTGACAGCTTGAGGTTCTGTCTCAAAAAAAATGGAGAAAATTACTTTAGTAAAGTTGGTTTCAGTTCATCTATTCATTTTTCTTGAAACAGCCACTTTGGCAGGAAGGTTCATTGTAGGGAGACCATACTTACTGCCACTGTTTGGAAAACAGCTTTAACTTTTTACAGGACACTAACAGCATAGTCAGGGGTTTGAATTCCGACTAAAGACATTATGTAAAAATAAATGATAGTCACTACTAATAGCATATTATAAAATGTATATATATATATATATATATATATATATATATCAGATTCTAAGCTCCCTACTCGGGCTTTCAAAGACCCCTTACCCTGCCTCCAGTTTCAGTGCTTCTTTCTCCCCTCCTGTTCCTTGTCTCCAGATCATGGGTGTGCGTCCTTCTCCTTGAATTTCCTTGAAATATGCTAGACATGCCCTCCTTCATACTTTCTTCCTTTCTCCTCTTAAAAATTAGTCAAAATTTACCTCTGTGGAAATGTTTATTGCTGTGATCTAGTAAATGAATAAATACATGTAAATAGCAGTCCCTGTCTGTACAACTCATTTGAAAGTAATAGTATTTTTCTCTTGACGTTCCCTGAGGACATAGTCTGTAATTGCTTAGCATTATAACTTGTAAGTTAATTTTTTTCAATGTATAATTTCCTTGTGAAAACCTAAAACATAAAAAAAGTTTCATTTTTCTTTTTTCTAGCTGGGCGAACATGTACTGGGACGCTGGGAATTATCCTGGAAGATGTGAATGACAATAGCCCATTCATCCCGAAGCAGACGGTGGTGATCTGCAAACCGGTCATGGCAGCCGCGGACATCGTTGCCATTGACCCTGATGAACCTAGACACGGCCCACCCTTTGACTTCACTTTGGAGAGTTCTGACTCAGAAATACAGAGGATATGGAGACTGGGAAAAATTAATGGTACGTATTTTTAAACATTGCTTTGTCCTTTTCAACATCAATATTTTCTTTTTCCTAATCAAATCGAAGAAAAATTGACTATATGGGAACCACCAACTTAAGTGTCTCAGTTTTGATGTGGTGGGAAGTGGATGTCTCCAGGGTCTGCCCCAGTCCTAAGCTAGGATTCCTTTACGTGTGTCACAGATTCTCTTTACCACTCTGAATACACACACACACACACACACACATACATGTTCCCTAAAGCGATCACTCCCTAACTCATGAATCTCCCACCTACATAGGTAGTTTCCTGTTGATAAGAACCACCCCATCTGTTGCGGGCTGAGTCCCCAGGAGCAGACTCTGAGACTTTGAGGGCATCTCTAACAGGTGTTTATCGAGGAATTCGCCTGCGGTGAATAGCTGTGAAGGAAAAGAAGGGATGCAGGATCAGGCAGAAAGACTAGAGAGGCCGGAGTGCAGGTCCCCTGGCAGCCTCGGCTAATGTCCTGGGAGTCTGAGCTGAGTGGCCTTCAGAAGGTCCCAAGTCCCCCCGTTCTCTCTTATTGCTCAGTCAGTTGAAGTGTGCTGCCCAGAGGGGCATGAGCCTTGGCAAGGAGACACAGAAGGTGCCAACGGCTTCCCGAGCAGCTGAGACAGTATGTGCTTCATTGCAAGGGGCCAGGCCAGCGCCCCTCCTCCCCTCTGCCACTGTGCTGACTTCTGACCATTTCGTGTGTTCTGTGTTCTCCGTGGGTTTATTTCTTGGGAATAGCTAACTTTATTCTTATATTTAGCCCTTTCTACTTTGGTGTCATTATGTCATTTTGCACAGCATTGGTAGGAGGTGCTGATTTCTTTTCAATATTCCTACTTAGCAGAATAAAACTTTGGCAGCAGTGCGTTCGTCAAAAACTTTGTTATTTTAAAGGTTTATTGGTCTGTGTTCAGACCAATATTGTTCATCCAGAAGCCTGGGAAACACCAAGTTAAGACGGACTTACCCTGAAGAGGCTCTGAGGCCAGATAGGCTTAGTGTCAAATGCTGGATCCACCATGTATTAGTTATGTCGACCTGACCATGCGGTTTGTTTTTTCTTTATTTTTCCATTTCCTCATGTGTAAAATGGGATTATCTGGAGGAGTAAGTGAGATGATGAATGCAATAGACCTTGGTACATTGTGAATCATAAGTTTAAGTTCTGTCAGTCTTCTTATATTGTGGTTTCTCTTAAAATGGATACAAATGAATGATCTCTTTACCCAAATATTGACATTTGTATTTAAAGCTTCAAACGCTATACAAAGTGAGAATGTCACACTGGGCAGTTCAGTTGGAGAAGGGTTGTTCTCTGGCACGTGACAACTACATTTAGAGTATTAAAATTTAATAATTTAGGATTAAGATTGGCTTTTAGTTGGGATGTTTTCTATTCTTGATCTAAAAAACATTCATCGAAACTCAGGAATGTTTATTTGGTGCTGACGTCCTTCAGGACCAGGAGATGTAGCTCCACTACTGCAACTCAGCACCTGCTCCATGTTTATGGTCAGGTGTGTCAGGAGTCACCACAATCAGTTCCTCACAGTAACTCGCAACTATCTGTGTTTATTTGGCACAATTTACAAAAGCAAAGTTAAGGGAAACATCTAGAATTTCAGACTATTACTCTGATGAATCATGTGTAAAAGGAAATACACACTGACTGGTTTAATTAAATATTTTAAAGATATGATAAAAACTGAGCTCTGAACAAGTCTATTAGTTTGATAGGACGGATTTTCTTTTTTTGAGACAGAGTCTCACTCTGTCACCCTGGGTCACTCTGGGTGGAGTGCTGTGGCGTCATAATTCATAGGAACCTCAAACTCTTGGGCTCAAGTGATCTTCTTGATCCCTCCCAAGTAGCCAGGAGTACAGGTGCCAACCATAACACCTGCCTATTTTTTCTACTTTTAGTAGAGTTGGGGTCTTGCTCCTGCTCAGCCTGGTCTCGAACTCCTGAGCTCAGGCAATCCACCCACCTTGGCCCCACAGAGTATTAGGATTATAGGCGTGAGCCATGGTTCCTGGCCATATAGGAAAGATTTTTTTATAGACAAAATATATTGCTACAAAAGCCAAAAGTCCTATATAGAAGAGGCAGCATAGACAGACTTTTGTGTGCAATGTGTTTGCGGTGGCTATAGATTGTTCATTAAAATTCAGACTCTTCCAGGAGATGTACCACCCCATTGGGAATGTCCATTTATAGGGAACTGTGATAACTGTCTGGTTAATGGCTAAGCTCAAAAGAAGTTGATGATATTTCATAATGTTGGTTTTATTTTGATTTTTTTCAGATACAGCAACGCGTCTTTCCTTTGTGAATGATCCTCCATTTGGACAATACGTTGTACCGATCAGGGTTGCAGATAGACTCGGCCGATCTAGAGTTAATTCCTTGACTGTCAGGTTATGTGACTGTGTTACCGAAAATGACTGCACCTTCCGTGCAGATCCACGGGTTGGCGGAGGAGAAGTAAAACTTGGCAAATGGGCTATCCTTGCAATATTATTGGGCATAGCATTGCTATTTTGTAAGTCCTTTTTTTGAATTTAAATAATAACCCTTAGAGTAACTTTCAAGAAATGATCTTAGAACCAACATTATTACGTATAGCTGCTCATTTGTATATAACTGAATTTCTGTTTATTTAATTTATATGTTTTAAGCACATTCTTTTCAGCTTAGACGTGAAATTCAGTGTAGAAGTACAGCATGTCACTTATGTTGTAAGGCAGACTTTCGTATTGTACACTGTCTGACACAGCAGTCATATTGATGCACTCTAGAAAATTGTCTTTTAATATATACTTCTAAATTTATGCTTTATATGTGTGTTAATCATTGTAAATTCATAACTTCATGTTATTTGATGATAAACTCAAGTAATTTCTTTCTTTCTCCAGGTATCCTATTTACATTAGTCTGTGGGGCTTCTAGGGTCCCCCCCAAAACAAATGTATTTCCTGATGATTTAGCCCAGCAGAACCTAATTGTGTCAAACACAGAAGCCCCTGGAGATGACAAAGTGGTAAGAAGTCTGTCTTTTTAAAGTAAATACAAAGAACGAATTAGCCTATAATGTATGTATTTAGTTCTTCTAAAATTATCTTTTCTGAGAAAACTTCTTTTGATGTCAGGTAACTAACCATAAAATTTCATCAGTCCTGTGGATAAATGACTTTGATTTCCCTGGTGATATATGGTATTTCAATTTGGCCATATCATGTTATCAAACAGTGAAATTCCTTTCACATGTTGTTATTATTTTCTGTTTCAAATATTCTGTGATTTCAGTGTTGGGCCTGGTCTTTCATTTATATATATATTTTATTGCTGCTGCCAGGAAAAAAATTTAAAATAGTTATGCTGGCAATCTGTGAATAAGTACATGAAACATTTTTACAGCATAAACAACAGTTTAAATATGTATATATATTTATACATATATATAGATGTATATACATACATACATATATACACACACACATATATCTATGTATATGTGTGTAGTATATATAGTAACATGTAGATATGTGTAATATATGTAGTAATATATGTAGATATATATTTAAACTGTTGTTTGTGCTGTAAAAATGTTTCATTTAATTATTCACAGATTGCCAGCATAATTGTTTTAAATTTCTTTCTGGCAACAGCAATAAAATTAGTACAGGCTTTGATCCTCGTGGGAAGAATTTTAATAGATTTTTTCTGTCTCGACTATGGTGGTTAGGAAAGAATGTAGAGCCAAATATATGACTTAGCAATGCTAGCATGTGGCCACATGGGTCCAGCTTTGTTTTCTAGCCCAAGATGTGGAAGTGAAACATGGAAATTTCCTACCAAAAGTGTAATTGAAGACCAGGGCAGGAAGGACTTCTAAAACAAAAGCATGATGGCATCTAGGAAGATTAGCTTTTCCAAAATACAACACGGATGTTTAGTGGCCAAAGCTTTGTTGTTCTTATTTTCCATGCCTGATTTATTTTACTTCGATTGCCGGGACTTATTTTTGCAGTTAAGATTTTTATGAGGACTTTACTTTTATTCTTTTTGTTTTAGATGAAGGGTAACTGAATTAGATGCCAAATAGAAAGAAATACTCATCATTATTTATGTTTCTGCTCTAGTATTGGTAAAAAGGAATAAATTTAATGTGAGAAAATGGTGCTCATTTTGAGATGCACAGTGCTGGGAGGAGTTACCAACTGAAGTTGCACACAATTCTGAGAAGCTGTTGAAGAAGAAATACACATCAGGCTTTCTGATTTGCTTCCAGATGCCAACCTCTTGACCTCTGAGATTTGCTTCTTCTGTTAGACGCAACGTTAAATTCTGGGGTTTTAATAGTTAGATAGTCGGATTGGGGTGACGGATTGAGTTCCTGCCCTCGGAGACCTCCCCTTCCAACACACACACACCCCGTGGCGTTCACTGCCTGATGCTGTTCTTTCCTTTCTGTGTTTCCAAACGCAAACTGTTCTCCTTTCAGTATTCCACGAATGGCTTCACAACACACACCGTGGGTGCCTCTGCTCAGGGAATTTGTGGTACCACGGGACCGGGAGTCAAAACTGGAGGGCAGGAAACCATCGAACTGGTGAAAGGGGGGCAGCAGACCCTGGAGTCCTGCCAGGGAGCGGGGCAGCATCAGAGCCTGGACGGCCGCCGGGGAGGACGCGTGGAGACGGACACCTGCCGATACGCCTACTCCGAGTGGCACAGTTTCACTCAGCCCCGTCTCGGCGAAGTGAGTTTCCCCAAGGGTCCCACAGAGACATTTTGGTTTCCTTTACACTTTATAAACAATCCCAATTTACTCTTTATTTTGACCTTTATTTTTAATTAATGATGGATCTGCTAATTGGAAAAATTAAGATTTTTTTTTCCTTAATTTCAATCGAGTTGTGCTCAGATTTAAGCAGTTATTTGCTTTTCCTTATATTTTGTTTGGCTTTTGATATTCTTACTGAAATAGTATCTGATGATATTTAAATGATTCTCTCCTGACTTTGTACTAATACTTCCCATCTGGCAAGTCATGTCTTTGAAACTCAAAGTGTGGTGCAAGCAATGCCAGCTTTGCCGTCACTGTGCCTTCTGGGGGGGATCGGAGTCCTGGCAGTTTGGGTTCAGCTCAATGGATGCGTTTCACGTTCGGCTTTAATTTCGAAAGGGAACGTAATGGCTGCATAAAATAGAACGCTTGTGTACCTGCTGTCGCCTGTGTGACTTGTAGAAACGTGCTATAAACTGAATTTGTAGTGTGATTTATGATAGACACCAATCATGTGCATTTTTTATGTGTAGGAATCCATTAGAGGACACACTCTGATTAAAAATTAAACAGTGAAAGGTAAATCAAAGCAATCATTTTTATGTTAATAAGTTCTGGTGTTTAAAATAATAAGAATAAAAAATGTTGTGTTTTTCCCCTTGACAGATGGTGCATTTGTGTGATCAAGATGACAGTCACAAGCACGCTCCCGACTACGTCCTGACCTACAGCTATGAAGGGAAAGGGTCGGCGGCTGGGTCTGTGGGCTGCTGCAGTGAAGGACAAGAGGAAGATGGGCTGGAATTTTTGGATCATTTGGAACCCAAATTTAGGGCCCTCGCAGAAACATGCCTAAAAAGATGAGTGTGTTCTAAAAAGTCTACAAAAGACAGTGGCTTTCATATATTTTCTTTTTGTAATTCCAAACCAGGATTTCTTAAAAACAGAAGATGCTGCATGTGGCTTTCTCCCTTTATTTTCATCAAGTGTTTTTGGCCAAATGTGTATTTACAGAGAAAGGCTGTAAATGAGCACACACATTTTAAATTTTTACCTAGTTTTTAATTCCTTGTCTTCCACTCAAGGAGATCCATAAATAGAAAAGTTAAGAAAGTCTGCATTATTGGTTACAGTGGGGTATGATAACAACAGCAGTTTCCAGTGCGATCAGATGTAATCCATTCGAGTCTGTATTGTAGACTACTGACGGTGGAAGCTAATAGGAAACTGTAGAGACGGAGCTGTAACATTATCTCCAGTTAGCGAACTAATTAATTGTGTGGTGCTTGAAGCCTCTTGTTTTCCTAGATATTCTGAAGTATCTACACGGCATTCTTGGTATTATTTTATTCTTGAAGCACAACCTTTTTTCACTATGCAAGGGAGATTTGTAGCCAGGGGTTGAATGTTATTACAAGGTTTGGTGGAGTTTAGTTTTAGGTTTTATTCTATATCAAATACTGCACTGATTCTCCATTTCCTCTGTTGTTATCTACTTTGTGAGTAAAATTTAACTTTAAAAATTTTTCCAGAATGTATTCTTCCTCCTGCAGGTTTGTCTTGGAAATGCCCATTGTCTGTCTGTCTGTATGTCTCTCCCATTCCCTCAATCCCTCTTTTCTCTGTCTTCCCTCCTTGTCTTTAAAATTTCTACTTGGATCGGAGAATTCAAATATTTTTTAAAACTGTGGCTTTTCTCTTATAAAGTGAATTCTTCCTTTTTTTATTTTCTGTGTCTGTAATCTTGTTTTTTCTTAAAATTAATGGGATGTTAAGTTTGTTGTATCAAATATCTTGGTGATTGCTACATGATGTCCTCAACAAAGAACCTTCAATTCTGTCTTTGAAACTGTAAAGCTATGTCATGCTGTTATTAGAAGCAACTCTCTATGTTAACAAAAGGAATAATGCAATAGAATTGGGATGTGGATTTTAGTATATGGTAGCACATTTATAGTTCCTATCTTTAATGCAAGGATACAGTTTATAATTGCAAAATAGTGATGGTTTTTTAAAATAAGCTTTGAAACACAGGGATCTTGAAAGCTCCCTGGGTCAACTATTTTATATCTTTTTAGATGAGATAGTTAGTTATATCTGTGTTTGTAAAGTTATTTTTTAATATTTTAAGAATATAATTCTTAACAAATATAGAAATGGGCCAAACTATTTAAACTTTAAAACAATGAGGGAAAATTAAACTTAAATTAGTCCGCCAAATTTCCCAAATTAAACTTAATAGCCCACCAAATACCAGGCCAGTTTTCATGGTTTATTTCAGTCATGGTTTATTTAATTCATATACTAAACATATGGACATTTTAAGAGTGTTTCTAATATTTGTGATTGTTCATCATGAGCCTGTCTTGAATTCACAGAGTTGTCTTATAACAATTATTTTTCAGGATTAACATTGGGCAATTATTTGATATCCAGCTTATCTTTTCAATCCATTACCGCTTAGTCAAAAATACAATTTCCCCAAGTTATTTTTAATAAATGATGTACAAAACTTTTTGTATATTACTAGTTATGATTAAGTATATTGAGCATTTTGTAAAAATTAGTAAGAGTTGGTTAATAATGGGTTTAATATGAGCTTAAGGGCTCAATGCTTTGTGACTTTGAGACGTGAGTCCGTTAGAATCCTGTTGTACAGTTTTTAGAGTTTAAATCTAGTTTGGAGAGACGTTTGGTGCATTGTTATCACCACGTTTATATAATATTACTACTATAAAGACTGTGGTGCTACGGAGTATTAGTTAAGTTGCATACTTTCTCTGTGTCTGTTTTTGTCATCTTAAAATTGGGAATAACAACAGAACTCCTTTCCAAGGGTGGTTGTAAGATGCTTGAATAAAAAAAAAAAATGGTATTGAAGCATGAAAGTCATCTAGAGTGGTCCACCTGTAAGGTAGCCCTAATAGTAACAAAGGATTTTAGGTCACAGGTACAACCCAGTTCATGATAATAAAAAGTTGACTAAGAAAATAGGATAATGGAAAGATTTGAGAATGTCTCTTTTCATAATGATTTCCTGATGACTGGGTCTTATATATGCAGCTGTTTGGAACGTGTTAGTGCAAAGTTTGCTGAAGGATCCACACAGGATTGCCGCGTGTAACATGCAGTAGAACCTTCATGGTCAACCATCTCCCTACATTCGCCACCTCTTTATGTTGACCTGATTTTTGAAGACTGCACAGGCACTGCATGTACTCAACAGAAGTTCCTTATGTTGACGCCCTTCGTATGTTGACCAGGGTTTTACAGGTCCTTGGGCACTTACAGAGGTTCTACCTTACTATTAAACTACTAGATTCAATTTGGATGAGAAGCAGAACATCTCCCTTCTTATAATGGGCACTAATTCTAAAGCCCCATAACAATTATTTATGGTTCAAATTCCTCCCACCAGGCCCTTCCTTAGTGGCTCTCCTAGCTGTCCTGCTAAGCATTGCCTGGTGATTTATGACTCTTTGACAGTTGCCATAGTAACCCTACCTGCAAAGTGAGAGTGCCTGATGCCAGTCCCAACTCCACCCTTATAAACTGTGGTATTTGAGGAGTCACTTAAACTTTCTGTGCCTCCTTTCCTCACGTGTAGGACCTCTACTGGGGATAGTGGTGGAGTCTACTTGATAGGACTATTGTTAAAGTTGAAAGTGTTAGTTAATGAAAAGAGTTGGCACCTGTTATGTGAAGAGGACAGCTGAATCGGAGATAATCACAGCTTTGGTTGACATCTTCCTGTGGTGCTCCTATTCGTCTTTCCAGCAATTCACCTGTGATGGCCTTTGAGAACTTCATGGCTCATAATGGTTTCCAGGTCTCTCATTCTTGGTATTCAGAAAGCCACATCTTACTTCCTCATCCATAGCCTAGCAATCAGTGTGATAATGACTTTAAGACTTTATTGAAAAGGCACCTAAACTTCTTAGCCACATTTTGCCTCTTTAAGGATTTCTGCCTTGAAATCGGTGGTGCTTCTTCAGCAGGAGGAAGGCAACAGAGATCTGCTATCAGTTCACTGCAGTTTGTACCTGAGAGCCCCCTGTAATTGTTTGGTGCTATTTTGTTTGTTTGATTCCCATCTTAAGACTGGTTTTGATCTTGGATCCTAGTTCTGTTGCACAGTCAGGCTTTTGACTATAGGCTCTCCCTGGGGCTCCACATTGCAGTATTGACAACCCCTTTAGTGCCATTCTGAGAATAAAATGCTTTCTCTTCTAATGTGCCTAGAATCATTGTATTTTCAACCTCCTTAAATAACACAAAACCCCAAAAAGTTACATGATATATATGTAAACCATATGCAGGCCTACAGCTCTTATTCTGCAATTTTGTGAGAAACCTGTTAACCTTCTACCACTTTAAACTCGTCTTGCAAAAAGACAAACATATGCTACCACATCAAATCAGGCCCTCCAGAATTACCCGTATAAATAGCGTACTTCTAATTACTTTGGCTTGAAACAGAGAATACTTGATTCTTCTTCCTTCTTTGCAAGCATAACCTATTTGCTGCCCAAAATTGAATTTTAAACATAATTTTATTCATTAAATAATTAATTTGTACTGTAGTCACATATGGCCTTCTTACAGACAGTTAAAGACTCTACTCCTATGAGAAAGTACAAGATGAGTCAGCCACTGTCCCCGCCCCATACTCCACTGCAGGACACGTCATGGTGGATGTGAGTAAGGAGTGGGCTAAGGCCTGTAAAACATGTCACACATTGCCAGGTACATACTAACTGCTTACGACATGTAATAAAACTTTCAGACGATACCAAAGAGCTGTAAGACTCTAGCAAGTGGATTGTGCCTCTGCTACTCCCAGGCCACGTGTTCGTGAAGATCGGGTGAACCTACCTCTGCTAGTCCCCCTTCCTCACTCTTCACCAGTCACCCCACCAGAACTCGGTTCAAACCTTGGCATCACCCAGCCTTAGGGGTGTTTTCGCCCCTAATTTCTTACCTCTTTCTTTCAGCTGTTGTCAAAGGATAGATAGGATCATGGCATTTTCCTGCCTAAGCACTTCTGTGGTTTTATAGATATATTTTAAATACAAAATCTCAACCAGATACAGATGATCATTGGCATATGATAGGGTTACTTCCCTGTAAACCCATCATAAATTTGAAAATATTTTTAAGTAGAAAGAATATTTTCCACTTACAACATTTTCAACTGATGATAGGTTTATTGGGACTTAACCACATCTTAATTGGAAAAGCATACTGGATACAGATCACTGGACCATAATAAAGCCAAAAAATGATAAGTTAAAGCATCCTTTTTTTTGAAACAGTCTCAAGCTGTCACCCTGGTAGAGTGCTATGGCGTCATAGCTCACAGCAACCTCAAACTCTTGGGCTTAAGCGATTCTCTTGCCTCAGCCTCCCAAGTAGCAGTCACACCATCTTAAGTCAGGGACCTGCTGTACCAGGTGTATCCTACGTCCTTCTCTGTGCCTTGCCCATGGTGGGTCTTTTTTTTTTTGCAATGTCTGTTCATTTATTTCTTCCTTTGTAAAAATAGTACTTTTTTGAAGGTCTAGCTCAAATACTATCTCCTAGACATGTGTGTGTCTAGAGCATATTGTTGTAAATGTTTAATTATAGACTTCTATGTATGTGTTTATGTGTATGTGTGTTTTCTCTCATGTAGGAAGCATGCTTGTAGAATTATGGCCATTTATACACATTGATAATCAAATCATACTGCCCAAGTCACAAAGAGGAAAAAAAAATGTAAAGATTACAAATTAGGTCTCTTCATTCCTAGAGCACTGTTGTTTTCCCTTGGTATAAATTTCCCTCTGTAGACATAATGGATATTAGATTCTGCACTGAATTCTTTTTTCAATATAGAGACATTGAATGAATAGAACTTCAAACATTTGCATTCACACTTAGTAGAATAAAGTGAAGCATTGGAATTTTGGACTTCCTACCTGCGGTAGTTGCACACATTTGCTTGTAACCACCAATAATTGCACCGTATTGAAATAGAGCAAAGATTCTTGTTTGTCTTCTTTCCCCCGTGTGCTCAGCACACAGAGCAGTAGACGCTCCACACGTTCATTGTATGAATGGATGAATAAATGAATGAATTTGGGTACATGCTTATTAGGTACCTGACCAAGGCACGATTGCGGTATTGTCTAACGAATCTTGTTTTTTTCCAACGTGAAACTTACTGGCCAATGTGAAAATCATATCAGTGACTGTTTCAACTCATCACCATGTTCCAACAGTGCAGTGAACCTTATTGTTTCACTAAGGAGCCACTTTCTAATCCCCAGAGGAAAAGCAAGGTCAGGCCTCAACTCAAGAAGTTTCTTGAGAAACCAAAAAGCAGGAAAGGAGCACAGATCTAGGAGCTTCCTAGAAGTTAAACTGGGAGAACATTCCGCAGTAGAGCACCACAGTACTCATGTGTACACTCAGAGAGAAGGAAATCTTCAGAAAAAGACCAGAGGAAAGGAAAAGAAACGTGTAGCAGTGAGCCTCAGAGGCAGTGACTACAGTGTTCCATGAGCTGATGGAAGGTAACACATGCAAGGTGGAAGCTGGCCTGCTGTTGTCTGGCCAACGCGTAAGGGACGTGCAGCTCAAAGTGGCAAGGCTTAGTAAATAGTGTGACAGCTGTGTGTCTGATTCTCTGTGTTTTGCTTTTCTAGGGGGAGAGAATCATTTGTTTGCTTTCTTCTATGATTTTCTCTTTACCAATTCTTGGTTTCTAGGGCTGAAAAGTGAAATCCTAACAATTGGAATCTGACCTTTACAAGAAGCTCTATCCCCACCTGCTCCCTGTCCTTTATTCCAAGAATAGTTAAGGAGCAACTTCCCTCACTTTTGCTTAGTTTTTTTTTTTAATTAAGCAAATAAATGCATCAAGCAGCTGAATTTTAATTTAAGATCCCTTAAAGTTTAGATATACAGTGGTCTTATGTCTTTAAGGCAAAACGCAGAATGCTAAAAAAACATAAAAAGGAAATAAAAAGAAAGTTTGTGCATTAATATAACTAATTAGATAAATAGAGTACTTTGATCTTTTTTTATTTAAAAAATCCCAAGTTTTATAGGGTAATTTTACTGTGTCATGCCTTTTCAACACATTCTTTGCTTTTACTTAAAGCTATTTGGTGTTTCCTAAATTCTAGATATGTGTGAGACCCAATGAAGAGTCTCACTAATGTCCCTCTGTATAGATTGATAGCTGGCACATGGGAAAGGTCAAAGGCTGTTTGGTGCTATTCTCCGTCCCTTTTGTGACTGTCCTGTCACATTCCTAGAGAAAATCTGAGCATACTTAAGAGATTAGAATGTGGGGCTACTGCTAGCTGCCTCTTCTTCTTTGTTAGTTATTTTGTTAGGATTCAGGAGAGAGGAAGGAGTAGAATGTCCATGTCTTTTTAGTTAGCAAATATTAGGGCAAAGTTGCTGAAATATTTGCATATATTTTTAGGGTGCTGTTCATAGACCATCTGCATTAGAATCTCCTGGTGTTTGTTAATATCAAGGTCCCTATTCAATCAGAACCACAGGAATGACAAGCTAGCAGTGGAGGGGGGATTATTAAAAATTACAAAACTTCACTTTTAATAAGTTCCCTAGATTACTTTTGCATACTCAAAAGTTTCATTTGGGGATTTATGAAATTTGATATAGATGCTCATTGGCATATGATTGGGTTACTTCCCGATAAACCCATCATAAATTTTTATCACCAAAAATCGAAACTTCTTAGGTTAGATGAGGGATCACTTCTGAAATTTATATTAACTCAGGTAGAGTGATTATGTAATTTATCTCCCACCGTAAAATATTTTTGAGAATAAAAGGGGGGCATTTTTAAGCATCAGATATCCTGGGATGACATCAATAAACCAGGACTGTGCAGAGCAAACTAAGACATATGACTCAATCTCTTGCCACTCTCTGTCCCCTCAAATGTTGCCATGTTACCCTCTGAAATTCAAGGTCTTAATCAAAAATGATCACCTTAGACCTTTAATCTCTCTCTTTTTTTTTTTTTTGTAGAGACAGAGTCTCACTTTGTCACCCTTGGTAGAGTACCACAGCGTCACACAGCTCACAGCAACCTCCAGCTCCTGGGCTTAGGTGATTCTCTTACCTCAGCCTCCCGAGTAGCTGGAACTACAGGCGCCCACCACAACACCCGGCTATTTTTATTCTTTATTTTTTTTATTTTTTTATTGTTGGGGATTCATTGAGGGTACAAGAAACCATGTTACACTGATTGCATTTGTTGGGTAAAGTCCCTCTTACAATCGTGTTTTACCCCCAAAAGGTGTGGCACACACCAAGACCCCACCCCCCTTGCTCCTTCCCTCTCTCTACTCTTTCTTTCTCCACCCCAGCTATTTTTTTGTTTTGCAGTTCGGCCGAGGCCGAGTTTGAACCCGCCACCCTCAGTATATGGGGTCTGGCGACCTACTCGCTGAGCCACAGGTGCTACCCTTTAATCTTTTTTGATTGGCAATGGCAATGAGGAGCAGTCCTCCTCCCACCTCTCCAAAACTGTGTCCCGTACTTCAGTGTGAGCTGCTAGTCTACATCGCCCACCAGACCTCCTGGCAGGCATTAATTGACTTCCCTTTCTCATTCATTAAATATTTTAGTGCTTGGTGTACTATTTTTTATTTAGTCCACCAGAGAAGAACCTCTCTGTTTTTCTTCAAAATTTAACTATACAAACCCTTTGTCAACCCTAAAGACCTTTTAAGACTATCTTTCCTCATTTACTCCTTCTCATTTGATTTTGCAAAAACCCCTAAGTACACTACATCCATGATTTAAATTTTAAGCATCATATTTTCTGAAAATTTTGTTTCATCTTTCTAATTCCCTTCCTCAATCCTAAATATGTATATTTAGAAAACCAAAATCCCATGTGGCGCTTGTGGCTCAAAGGAGTAGGGTGCCGGCCCCACATACCAGAGGTGGTGGGTTTAAACCTGGCCCTGGCCAAAAACTACAAAACAAAACAAAACAAAACAAAATCCCTACCTCTTTGTCATAGACTCCTTCATCTCATCATTTCTTTCCTTTCTCAACTTATCTATTTATTCATTACTTTCATCTATAGCCCCAAATCTTCAACTCCTTTATTCTTTTTTCTTCCTTTGTCACTAATGGGCAAAATCCTCTTACTGGATAAACTCCAATTTCTACTGACTTCATGATGTTCACTTGAACCCTGGAACTCTCCCTCGTAACCCATAATTCTATACATTTGTTAGACTTGTCAAACAGTGAGATACAACTCACTGGAGGCTCACAGTTAATTTGAGAGGTAGAAACCTGTTAAATAATTATCTATGAATGAGAAGATAAGAGCGGAAATGGTCAAAGGGTATTAGACATAGGAACAGTAAGTACTGTTCAGGAAACATTTGCTCCAGGTCATATATATATAACAGCTCACAACATTAGAACAATTTCTTACAGTGGACTAAAATCAGTAATTCGAACACTGGCCTAATCAATTTTCTATTTGATGCTTATTTCTTTAGCTCTCTAATCCACCTTCCTCACTTTATGTCTGGTTTCCATTACAAAAGAAAAGCCAAGAGAACGCCCTCATCTTTCTCCCACCAACTACACCAGACAACCAACATCTGTACCATCCACTCTGACTCACAGGGCTGTCCAGAAAGTATCCAACCACTGTTAATACTGTTTTCTGTAGCCTATGGCTGGAACTATCTGGACAGCCCTTGTATATCCTTTTGAATAGGTGAGTTTTCTCTGTTCTTATTTAGGGCAGCCCCACCAGTACTACATTTGTTCCCATGATCTTCTGCTTCCTCAAGACTTTCATTATTGTAACTAAACCTCTGTTTCCTACATCATCAATTATCTACTTTTGCCTGGATCATTCCCAGTGATAAACAGAAAAACCTAATGAAAAGAATAGCTATCCCATATAGAGTAGGTATTATGTGCCATACTATACTTTAAATACTTCCCATGTTAATTCTTTTCATTTTTGCTCAAATCAAGAATTATTATTTCCATTTCATGAATGAGGAGACTGAGGCACAGGGATCTTAAATAACTTAGCTCTTTGTGACAGTTCTAGGATGTGGCAGAATCAGTATTTGAACTTGGCTGTCTGGCTCTACACTCTGAATTCTTCTTCTTCTTCTTTTTTTCTTTTTGAGACAGTCTCAAGCTGTTGCCCTGGGTAGAGTGCCATGGCATCATAGCTCATAGCCCAGCGATCCTCTTGCCTCAGTTTTTCTATTTTTAGTAGAGATGGTCTTGAACTCATGAGCTCAAGCAATCCACCCACCTTGGCCTCCCAGAATACTAGGATTACAGGTGTGAGCCACTGCACCCAGCAATTGCACTCTGAATTCTTAACCACTGTGGAATTTGCTCCTTTCATGGAAATAAAAATTGTTGACCTTAACTTGTCCTTTAGCTATTTTTCTATTTGCTCCAGTCTCCTTTACCAAACACCTGCACAGCAAAGACCCAGATGGTGCTGTAGCAGGTGTTTTTGCCGCTGCCCACCAGGGCCCTTCCTTGCCGATTTGCAGCACGGCTGAATCTGACCGCTCCTAGCACACTGCCAGTGCTCAAATGTCTCTCAGTCTGTACAAGGCCACAGCCCAGAGTGTCAGAGCATTATTGCTCCTCAGGGCCCACTCCTACCCAAAAGGGAGCAGGAGTCAATGGATTTTTGTTCTAGCTTCCCATTTATGAAGCTGCCCCTCCACTGGTTTCCTGTCTATGTAATTTCCTTCCTCTGGAATGTCAGTGGGACCTGTGACTTGATTCTAATCAATGGAATATGGCAATACAATATCATTCCTGTAACTGATGTTATGTAAGACTCCATTTTTTAGCAGACTGGAAAAAGAAGTTCTTGCTAGCTTGAAGTAATGAAGTCACAGCCAAATTAAGGAAGTCTGCATGAGAAGGAAAGAAGTGACCCCTCTAAACTGCAGGTGGCCGGTAGAACCTAAATGTGGCCTCCAAAACAGCCAGCAGAAAGCAGATCCTCAGTTATACAGTCATAAGAAACTCTGTCAAGAACCTGGTGGAGCTCAGAAGTGTGTCCTTCTCCAGCTGAGCCTCCAGATGAAAATTTAGCCCAACCAACACCTGGTGAGGCTCTCAAGCAGAAGACCCAGCTAAGCCAAGCCCAGACATGTATATTCTTTTAATATTTATTTTTGAAACAGAGTCTTGCTCTATCACCTAGGCTGACGTGCAGGCGTGAGCCACTGCCACAGAGGCAAGCCTGGACTTCTGACACATACAAACTGTGGATAGTAAATATGTGTTGTTTTAAGTCTATACACTTGCAGTAGCTTAGAGTTACTTAGTAATAGGAGTTAACTCCAGAATATAGCACCATTTCCAGGAGCAAATGAGACCTCCATACCACAGGATTGAGACCACTGCATTAATCAGTTCGATAACACATCTTATATCGACTTCTATTTTTTCCCATTCTCTGCCTCTGTCTTCAGGCTTCTCTCCCAAAAGACTAGCTTTACTCACATCCCTGTTTCAGGTTCTGCTTTCAGAAGAACTAACATGTGACAGGAGCGAGGGAGCCATGACCTGGTAAAGAGCTGCCCCTGTCTCTGATTCCTCACCGTCTCACCTCGTCTGTCACCGGCTCTCAGCAATCACATCTTCCCACCACCACTCCAGTGAAACTCACTTTCCTGTGATCTCCAATGACTTGTTCATGTCAAACCAAATGGAAACCTTTACCTCTAATCTTACATGACTTCTCAAAAGCCAGCGCCATAGGTAACTACTTCCTTCTTGTTGACAAACCGTCCTCCCCTGGCTAACGGGGCACCCACCTTCATGGGGTGTCCCTCCTCAATCATTGGCCACTCCCTCATAGTCTAGAAGAAGCCGTTTCCTCTTTCCGTCCTGACTGAAGGATTTGAGATACCCAAGGGCTCTGTCATCACTCATTCCCTAGATCAACATATGGGTCGCAACCTCTTTGTAACAATGAAAATACATCGCAGCGGTAGGAAGGTTGAGAATCACTGCCCTAGATCTCTCTCACTTCCAAAGTTTTAAATAATGCATCTCAACTTGGATATATAATAGGCATGTTAAATTTCACATGTCCAAATAAAACTCCTTGCTATCTTAACCCCCCAAATCTCCCCTTCCAACATTTCCCATTTGTATTTATTCTATTCATAGTATCGCTTAGTCCAAAGCCCTTGGTACAAGCCCCCTTAAATTTTCTCTTTTCTCATACCTCATCTCCAGTCTATAAACTAATCTTGTGAGGTCTACCTG
Source organism: Arctocebus calabarensis (assembly GCA_963573935.1). Taxonomy (NCBI): domain Eukaryota; kingdom Metazoa; phylum Chordata; class Mammalia; order Primates; family Lorisidae; genus Arctocebus; species Arctocebus calabarensis. The sequence continues at coordinate 785 of CAUYON010026211.1, read as the reverse complement.
CAAGTTATATCACAAATCCAAATGTGCTATTTATTACTCTATATAATCTGTTTTCTTGAATCAACCATAAGTGATTAAAATAAATGTTTAAATCAAATCATGCCCCCTTCAGAATCCTTCAGTGGCTTTTTATAAACAGAACCTCAACTCTTTAACTAGGCTTATGAGTTGGTTTCACCTTTGCTGATTCATTTCACAACTTCCTGTCCTGCACCCTCATTATCTCACTCTACTCCCACACCTGTTTCTTTCTCTCCCTGCTCTGAACATACCCAGCGTATTTTTGACTCCAGACTTTGACACTTGGAGTTTTCTCCAGATGGAAACCTTTCTTTCCAGATCTTTGGTCTCCTCTATCATTCAGGTCTCCCACCAAAGTTCACATCTCAGTAAATCTTTCCTGGAAAACCTCTCTGAAATTACCATTTTCTTAGGCTATACTAGCTCAGGGGTCAGGGCTATTCTGTCTTCCTACAAGAGGTGTGGCAGAAAACTTTGGTTTCAGGCCTAATGGCATCATCAGTATCAATTACACATGGCCTGAGAACATTGTTATTGTTCTGGTTGAGAGTGTTGGATAGAAAGACAAAAAAGTAGTTAAAGAGATGAAGAGAAAACAAAACAAAAACAAAAATCCATGACTTCCGTGGAAGAAGCCCAAATGTCCATCGACCCAGGAATGGATTAGTAAATTGTGGTACATGTATACCATGGAATACTATGCAGCCTTAAAGAAAGATGGAGACTTTACCTCTTTTGTGTTTACATGGATGGAGCTGGAACAT
>CAUYON010026210.1:0-20288 GCA_963573935.1 Arctocebus calabarensis | reverse complement strand
AGCCCCAGCCCCAGCAGTGATCCCTGACCCAGTCCCAGGCCGTTCCTGATTCTAACAGGAGTTGGATACACAAACTACGTGTGAGGACCAGCAGCCCAGCTTGCCAGGCTGACTCCAGGTGCCGATGTCAGGGTGGCAGGTCATTCCACACAACTGCTCCCTCCTACCCAGAGCCACAAGGAATAGGCCCTGCAAGAAGAAACTACCCATGCCACTGCTGCTGCCACAGCCACCACCAGTGCCCCTGCCACTGTCACAGGTCAGAGGTGAACTGTCCCCATCTTTGAACCTTCTTGGAATAGCAGCTGAGAAGCATCAAGACACCTTGGAGGGGGGCATTAGGTGTCAAAAAGATCTGGCAAGACAAAGCAGAAGCCTTGGAGGAGAAGACAGAAGCCCTGGGAAGCTGCAGGGCTGCCCAGCCTGCCCCTTCCCTCTCCTCGCCTGCTCTTAAGGTGGCAGACTCCCCGCCCCTGCCTACTTCTTACCCTCTCCAGGCCTCAGTTCCTCTTTCCTCCCCTGACTACATCCACTTGGCTGCTGGCCCTGCGATCCTGCCTGCTCCTCCACCTTCCTCCAACAGTCCCTGGGGACCTTTTCCCTCCCCTTAGGCCAGCTGCTTGGTAGGGATTCCACCTGCAGACGACAAGCTCTGCATGCTCAGGCTTAGTTGCAGCACCTCTCTTTCATGACCTGTCCATTCCTCCCAACCCCTACCCTTTCTCCCTGGTGCTGCCCTTGTGCAGAACTGAGTCACCAACACCCATGTGTGGATTCCCCTCCCCCATCATTCCAGAACCTTCTTTCTCCCCTCCCCATCCTTCATCCTCCTTCTTCATTCCCTCCCCATCCTTCTCCTTCCTTCTCCGCTTGTCCTCCAATCCCTCCTACCCCAAACCCATCTTTTATCATGGGCACACCCCCTCTTTCTGTAGCAGCCTTGTCAAACATCAAAGGCATCACATCTGCCCAGGTCACCTGGCAGCCTGCTGCAGACCCTGAGGACATGGATACCACTCTAGTTCTTCCCCAACCTCTACCATGAGTTCTTCTCCTGTCCCCCTTACCCCTTGGAATAAAGATCAGAGTACCATGTGAATATCAGTGCACCCCCACCACCAACAGTCCCCCACCACTTCTTGGCCCACACTGGGGATCCCTGTTCCCAGGGTTCCCCTCTTCTCAAGCCTTTGCACCACAGCTCTTAAAGTCACCTCCATTCTGAGGGGCAGGGCCTCTGCTGTACCACTGTCCATGCCTGCCTTTGACTCCAATGACATGGACACCACCCCTCCCTCCATCATGGGCACCTTCTGGCCTCAGTCTCCTGCACCCAGGAAGAACTCCATCAACTTCAGGAGGCTTCCTGGCAGCTCAACCCCCAGTGGCAGCACTGGCTCAGCGCAGGTCACCCTCAGCATGGGCAGTCCTGGATGGTAGGTCAAGGGACCCGCAACATCATCTGGAGCCGCCCTTCAGCTCCCTCCACAAAAGCATCAGAAAACTTCCCTGCAGCAAGTGAAATGACTAATGGGGAACTATAGGTCCAGGATCTCCACAGCCTAGCCACCCAGGGCAGCCTAACTCCAGCAGCTTTGTGACTGGCATGTTAACATCCAGCCAACAACCCAGTGCTGTCCCCCTTCACACAGCCAGGACATCTTGTTTGGAGCTGCTATCAGGATGCCCAGCGCTGGGGACAGTACTTCACAGTTGGCCAGCACCACTTCAGGCCAGCTAGTGTCTATGAGACCTAAAGCCCTGATGCATGATGAGAGTTGGAGCCCAATATGTCTGCCCCAGGGCCCCTGCTGTGTACAGTTTTTTTCCCCCTCTTTCCCCTCATCCATTTGCATCAGCAGACCCTGACGTTTCCCACACAGTGTATATAACCCCCTTCTTGCAAATTAAAACCCATGAGATATCACCTTCCCCTTGTTAGACTGCCTTTTATTAACAAGTCCAAAAATAATAGAGGCTATACGGATGCAGAGAGAAAGGCACACTTCTAAACTGTTGGTGGGACTGCAAATTAGTACAATTTCTATTGAAAACAATATGTGGATTCCTTGAAGAAATAAGAGTTGGTCTACCTTTCAATCAACTAATCTTATTACAAGGTATCTACCCCGAGGAAAAGAAGTCATTTTATTAAAAATACACCTGCACTCAAATATTTACTGCAGTACAATTCACAACTGTAAAGATCTGGAATCAACCCAAGTGCCCATCAGTTCACGAGTGGGTTAACAAAATGTAGTATATGTATACCACGGAGGGCTACTCAGCCATAGAAAGGATAAAGTAATGCCTTTTGCAACAATTTGAATAGAACTGGAGACCATTATTTTAACTGAAGTATCTCAAGAATGGAGAAACAAACACTACACGTATTCTCAAAAAATTGGAACCAACCTGTGAGCACACATATGCAGAGGGAAGTAAACCTCAATGGAAATCAAGCAGGGTAGGGTGCAGGAGGGTGGGGCAAAAAACCTACCTAACAAGTACAATGAACACCACTCAGGCAATGGGCTCACTTGTAGCCATGACTCAAGCATTACAAAAGCAATCCATGTAACAAAAATATTTGTACCCAATTAATATCTCTGTAGTTACTACATAAAAGCAGATGCAAAGGTGACACCGGTGAATGGCATGGCTGTGCCCAGTCAGATATAATCACAAAGGTCAGCCTTGGACAGCAGGGTGGACGCTGGTCTGTCACAGTCCCCAGTCAGCTCACAGCATGTTCATACCACTGTCACTACAAGTCTTGTTCTGCAGCCCTTGTGGGGGTGGCTTGAGCAGGGCAGGACCCAGCCCCTCACCACTTATGTAAACAAAGCAGCTTCCTGTTTTCCTTTTTGATAGACTGGACCCTCTAAAACCATACCTGAGTACATCCATACTTTTCAAAAATGACTGCTCTATGATAATAAAGAATTCATTTTCTATAAACATTTTGGGGAATAAGATTTTTTTTTTTACATAAACACAAACTTTGAGCTGGTGGTCATTTTCTTCTGATTTTGCTATTTCCTATATGAAACAAGCTGTGCAGTGAACAATGCTGCATTAGCCTATGCCAAGGAGGGAGGGAAGAGGTGGGCCCAGGGGCCCCATCAGCACAGTCTCCCTGCTGGAGTGCTCAGAGTGCCATTTACCTGAGCCCAGACAGAGCCCACAAAGGATTGTGTAACCTGAATGACATGAAATCGAAATCCTAAGGTCCAAAACCCACTTGGTGAAACTCACAATTCTCCCAACTAACCCTTGCCAGGGGCCTGTATGCATTATTTTTTGGCTAAAAGACCTTTATGCATAAAAAAGAGCAAACATGGATTCTCAATGTAAGACAAATATTGTGATTACATCATATGTTGTGAGGGAATTCTCAAGGCACTAGAACAACTTTGCTGTAAACCTCGTGACTTTGTGGAGAACCTTGGCCACTCACTGCCAGTGAGTTGTGCCCTCCACCTCTTGACTCACTAAAGGATGTTCCCATGAAGGGGGAGTGCATGTACTGCTTAGCAAACATCTGTAAACCCTCTGCTAATATCAAGATTTAGGATTCTAAAACTGGCTGCAGTTGCAATTTTATGGATGATGGCAAAGTGTTTATGTAAAAAGAGGTTAATAATCCGTAAATCTCAGTGGAAGGGTCCTGACTAAATTATGTGAATCTCTATCTTCCCCTAAAAATGAATAAAATTTGAACATCTAAACATGAACATGAAGATGACATTTCAAATACTAGAAATTAATGGCCTTCTTCTCAGATTTATTTATTTATTTTTCTTGTTTGGGATTCATTGAGGGTACAAAGAATTAGGTTACACTGATTGCATTTGTTAGGTAAAGTTGTGTCCTGCTCCCAAGAGGTGTGTCATTTACCGTGACCCCCGCACCCCCCTCTCCCACCTCCCCTCTACTTGGTCCCTCCTTCCCGTATCCCCCGCCTTGTATTAGATCATCTACTGCCTTCATATTAGAATTGAGTACATTGGATTCTTGTTTGTCTATTCTTGTGATGCTTTGCTAAGAAGAATGTGTTCCACAATTATGGCCTTTTTATACATTGCTAAACTGCATTTGTAACTTACAGTTTATTGGACACGACATGGAATTTCAGTTAGTGTTAAATTTAGAACAGAATTTAGAACAAACTTAGTCTACAAAGTATTCTCCCATGTGTCAACTTTGAAGAGGCTCATCACATATGGATATGTGAAGGTTTACAGAATTTGTTCACATTTGCAACATGAACATTTTAGGTGCCTATGGCAGGGAAGGCATTAGCTGGGCAAATCATGTGCAGGATAGGCACTTTAACCTATATGGTTGACTCATCCTGTTTAGCCAAAATAATTTCAAAGTTACCATGATTAACAAGATAATTTGAATAAAATTGCAGTGCTTAAAAATTTTTAATATGTAGAATGCTAAAACTTTGCTTTTCTGATCTTCTTCACTGGTACTACGCTCAGTACTATGGCAACTGGGCTCTCCCCATTCTTTATTATGTTTAAAATATCGCTAGAAATTCCCAAAGCCTCAACCTTCTTCAAAGAAAGAGTTACTTTTCATTTTCCCTACAGAAAAAGGAGCTGACCACATATGACTTTGATTTAACTGGACTTCAATTATCTGTTACCATCTTTGAATAGGCTAATCTAAATAATTTGTGCAACGCCAGAGTTTTTACAAATATTTATACTTGTCAGTATTTATACTCATCAGTGACTATAGCAGCATCAGTAGTATTCCCTAAGAATTAAGTAGCTTGAAGGCATACCAAAGAAAAATACATGACACTGTATCTCGCAGGAAAATACTATCATTTGAGAGGAGCAATCCTTTAAAATTTAAAATGTCATTTTCTTGTTTTCAATGTGAATATATTCTCCCCATTGACATGGACATCAGGAACAGAGAGGATAGAGAAGGGGTACTCTTTTTTAGCTTCCTTTGTTTTTAATCTAGTTAAAAATTGAACCCAGGTGTGCTAAAGCAGCTAGGACCAACCATCTGTATGTCAGGCTGCAGGGTCCATCCCCAGTGTCCCCTGTTGTGCTGAGATGGGGTCCACCACCATGTCTCCAAAAAAGAGGACCCTCAGACAGCCCTGACTAAGGGGCCGCCACATCCTGGGCCAGAGCTATTGTCTGGACGGTTTGACTACAGAAACACATAGGAGAAAATCAACAGGTACAAAAACAGTACACAGTATTATCAAAGGAAAGACTGCAGCCTCCCTTTCTTTCCAGACATCGAGGTCACACTGCCCTTGGATGGGACTGGTGGAGACAATGACAAGAATTCTGAATATTGTCAGATCATAAAATTAACACCTGGAGTCAGGCTTATGGATGAGAGGAAGGTAAGAAGTAAAATCCTGCAAGTAGAGTTACTGCACATTTAATTTAAGCAAAGCAATGTAAGAGATCACTCCTTTTACCATGAATCTGGACTAGATAAATTAAAAGACAGGTGATAGTAGAATGAGAAAAAATTATAGGCACATTAGGGCTTGCTAAATTTAAAACATTTGAAAATAAAATTTTAAATTGACCTAGATATTCTGCACTTATCTAAAAACTTATTAATAAATACCTACTCTGTATGTATGGAGGTGTTTACATACGCAGGCATATTTTAAAGCAACTTTTGATAATAATTGGTCTAATAAATGTGAGAATAATTTGATGTGCCACAGGCGCCGCCCTTAAATATGAGAATAATTTATATTTACTTTTCTAATTCTTAAAATTAGAGACTTTAGTCAACTATCTTTCAACATTAACACAAAATACTTAACAAGAATTTCACAACACCATGCAATTAATTACAAATAACGGAGAAAATTTAGTATCTCAAATATTCCGTGAAGGAAAAGACATTTAATCCTTTCAATAATCAGAGTTAAATGTTGGTCTGTTCTAAATTACAACCTGCAGTTCCTATGTAATGGCTTTATTTGGTGCCCCCATTTCTTAAGCCGACATACTTTTATAACAGTTACGAGCAAGGACAAGGCTCTGAAATAAAATCAAGGCAAGATCTGGTCCAGACCACATCCTGCACCCTCTGTGGGGCCAGCAGGGACTGGAGATCTCCCACCCTCTTTTGAGCTATCTTCCAAACCATCACCGGTTCTTAGGTGTGCACACTGCAAAGTCAGCAATGTAGATGGGAATGGGAACGGAAAACAAAGAGGAAAGGAACCTTCGTGAAGTGCTTTTGTACAAAACAACTATTTTGGGGAACAGGACACTGTATACAGAGCACAGTCCCCCACCTGACCTCTCTTCAGAACAGAGCAGGTCCTGCTGGAACTGCCCTGGCTGAGGGGATCTGCCTTTTCTGCAGCTAGGGTTCTCTGGGTAGGAGGGACACAAGAGGCCCAGAACTCTCTGCCCAAAGGGACATCTTGCAGGAAACCCTGCTCAGAGCTCCCAGGGACATTCTGAGGCTTCTGCTGCAACTGCATGGCAGCTCAGCCGTATCCCTCTGCTCAGCCCCACTGCTCTCTCCTCTTTCGGGGCTGTTTTATCCCCACTACACACAACCACCTGCGGGTAAGCCTCCCACACAGAGCCAGCTTCCTGGGGAACCCACCCTAGAGCAGTGCAAAATACAATCACAAGGCAGGTATTTAATTGAACACTTAACTTTTATATGCAAATATGAAAGAGGCATAGCATTTTAAATAATATTTTGTTAATCCTCAAACATTGCAAAATAAATTTTACGTTGAGCATAAAACTATTTCCCTTATATCATTTCAAGAACTGTCTTCTCTTAACCCGATAGTTATGTTTTAATTATTCATTTGTTTTTGGTTTGTATTTTCCAGTCATTTAAATATTGAAGAATTCTTATGTTGATTTTTTAGCCTTATTTTAAATTATTTCACAAGGTTATTTTATGAGGTTCTTATTGTTACTATCAAATTGTTACTGTCCTTTTATAAACTAAAGATTTTACCCATGTACTTATGTGTTTTCATTTATCTCTCTTTGACCTTTTGCTGGTGCAATTTCAAACAGAAAATGAAAATCCACCCTCTTATTCCTGCATCACGCATGCCAACTTTCTACTTCAGAATTTTCTTTTTTTTTTTTGGTTGCAGCCATCATTGTTGTTTGGCTGGCCCAGGTTGGATTTGAACCCACCAGCTCAGGTGTACATGGCTGATGCCTTAGCCTGTTGAGCCACAGGCACCAAGCCAGAGAATTTTCATAAAATGAATATAGTGTATTTTTACTTTTCTATAAGTAGCTCAGGTTTTAATGCTTTGTGTTCCTGACAAATATAATTCAAAATAAACCAAGACTTGGGTCAGGTTTAAAACCATTGTTGGGCACAATGAATTCTCATAAATTAACCTGAAAGACTTAAATTAATACAATAACTTTGACATTTTAAGCTTACTGGTATCAGATAAAGACCTACTAGCTTTGCAGCAGCTTTCCTTTATCATTTTCATTATCATTCTCAGGACAAAGCACACATTTCAATTTGTGAAAGAATTTCTGAAAGGTTGCATAGATTTGGAAGAAACTTGGCACATCTTTATGGGTGAATTTTCTTACAACACTTATTAAGAACAATGGGATAAAAAAAATAGGGAACATTAAGCCGGCAAATATTTTTATGAAAAAGCTATTATTGTTCTCTTTCTACTTCTTTCCCTTTTCTCTATATCATAGGCCTCCAACTATCCCAAAATTAAATGCAGCATCTGATTATTCTTATTAGAAATAAAACTAAACTAAATCCAGTAATCACAAGGAAAAGTTTCCTAATGTGAAAAGTACCAACCTTGAAGTGCTTCACTTCCCCATTGGGAAAGGGAGGGCAAAAAACCACAGGACACCAAGATCCAAGACAGGCTTAAGCCAGGACAATTCCACCTGTCATGTACAAGGGTCATGTACGAGATTATCCAGAGCCCTAAGGGCAGAGTTTCCCTCATCCAAACCCCCGAGTGGAGGCAGATAGTGTAAGTGGGAAAGTGAATGCTTATTGCCAAGTTACTGAGACATATCCATTAATCCATATGGAGAGAGTCAACAAGCTTAAGCACCTCTGAAGATGACAGAGATTATGTCATTGAACAGGAAAGGGTGAGAAGCGTGAGGCTTTTTGGCAGAGTTATCACAGGTTCTTTGGTCTGCCAGTGTCTCACACAAGGTAGCACAAAGATTGTGATCTCTGAGCACAATTTAGTCTTCCCCACTGCACTACAAGTGTGCTACTGCATACCACAAAGGCTCCATAAAAGGAAATTTGAAAGAGCTTGACTTTCAGCTACCCCCAAGAATAGACACCAAAATCTGAGTGCAATTCGCTACAATTGCAGTTGTAAGAATGCTTCAAAAAATAAGCTCAGAGGGAGAAAAAGGGACACCTAAATTACAGAGTTCTGACTTAACACATAAAAAACTTTGCTATTTTGTAAACAGACCATTCTCACAATGAAAGCCACTCTCTGAAACTGTCAAACGAAATTATAACAGATCTATTTCTCTGTTTTTATGTCAGTACCATGCTGTTTTGACCACTATAACTTTGTGGTATAACTTAAAACCTGGCAATGTGATGCCTCCTGTTTTGTTTTTATTTCTAAGAATTGTATTTGCTATTCGGATTTTTTTCTGGTTCCATATGAATTGAAGTATTTTTTCAAGTTCTTTAAAGTATGGCATTAGTGCTTTAGTGGGGATTGCATTAATTTTACAGATTGCTTTGAGTAGTACTAACAATTTAACAACGTTGATTCTTCCCAAACACGAACATGATGTGTTCTTCCATTTTTGACATCTTCTGCTATTTACTTTCTCAAAGTTTCATAATTCTCTATATAGAGATCTTTTTTTGTTTCTTTTTTCCTTCTCCCTCCCCTTCTGCCTTAGATGCTACCAACTACTCCTAAGGGGTGATTGGTTGTCCTAGTCTCCATTGGTAACACCCATTTTCTGCCCCCTTCTGCCTTGGAGTCTACCAACTACTCAGAATGGGTGATTGGTGGTCTGAGACTCAGTTAGAATCATCCTTCTTCTCTCCATTTCTGCCTTGGACTATACCAAATACTCTTTTTTAATTTTTATTTTATTTATTTTTAATTATAATTCATTAAATCATAATTTTGTACATTGATGCATTTATGGGGTTTAGGGTACTGCTTCAATACGCAATGTGAAATGCTTACATTGAACTAAGTAACACATCCATCACAATTACACTCTTTTCTTAATAGTTTTGAAATGTAACATTGCATCATGTACATTAGGTGAGGTCTCCACAAATATCCTTCCGCCTCTCATATCCTTCCTCCTCTCTTATCCCTCTCCTCTTCCCTTCTATTTTCTGGACTATAGTTATGTTTTGCCATTTGAATGAGTGTGCAGGTGGTTATATATTGATTTTATACTAGTACTGAGTACCCTAGATACTTTTTCCCCATTTTTGAGCTACTTTACTAAGAAGAATATGTTCCAGCTCCATCCAGGAAAACACAAAAGATGTGAAGTCTCCATATTTTTTATGGCTGCGTAGTATTCCATGGTGTACATGCACCACAATTTGTTAATCCATTCATGAGTTGATGGGCACTTGGGCTTTTTCCATGTCTTGGCTATTACGAACTGTGCTGCAATAAACATTCTGGTGTAAATGTCTTTCTTGTAAAATAATTTTTGATCTCTGGGTATATACCTAGTAGAGGAATTGCAGATCAAATGATAGGTCTACTTTTAGTTCCTTCAGAGTTCTCCAAATATCTTTCAAAAAAGGTCGTATTAGCTTGCATTCCCACGAGCAGTGTAGAAGCATTCCCTTCTCTCCACATCCACGCCAACATCTGTAGTTTTGGGACTTTGTGATGTGGGCTAATCTTACTGGAGTTAGATGATACCTCAAAGTGGTTTTGATTTGCATTTATCTGATGATTAAGAATGATGAGCATTTTTTCATGTGTTTATAGCCCATGCGCCTGTCTTCATCAGAGAAGTTTCTGTTCAAGTCTTTTGCCCACATAGAGTTTGGGTTATTTATTCTTTTCTTATTGATTAGTTTGAGTTCTTTTTAGATTCTAGTTATCAGACCTTTGTCAGAAACATAACCTGCAAAAATCTTCTCCCATTCTGAAGGCTATCTGTTTGCTTTACTTACTGTGCTCTTGGCTGTGCAATAGCTTTTTAGTTTGAACAGATCCCAGCAATGTATTTTTGGTCTTGCTTCAATTGCCCGGGAGGTCTTTCTCATAAAATATTCTCCCAGGCCAATTTCTTCAAGTGTTTTCCCTGCACTATCTTCTAGTAATTTTATAGTTTCATGTCTTAAGTTTAAATCTTTTATCCAGTGAGAATTATTTTTTGTTAATGGTGAAAGGTACGGGTCCAGTTTCAGTCTTCTACAGGTTGCCAGCCAGTTCACACCCAGCACCATTTGTTAAATAGGGAGTCTTTCCCCCACTGAATAGTTTTGATAGGCTTGTCAAAGATCAAATGATGATAAGTAGCTGGGTTCATCTCTTGGTTCTCTAATCTGTTCCATAAATCTACTGCTCTGTTTTTGTGCCAGTACCATGCTGTTTTCATTACTATAGATTTATAGTATAGCCTGAAGTCTGGTAATGTGATATCTCCTGATTTGTTCTTATTTCTGAGAAATGTATTTGCTATTCAAGGTTTTTTTCTGATTCCATATAAAGCGAAGTACTATTTTTTCAATTTCTTTAAAGTATGAAAATGGTACTTTAATAGGGATTGCATTAAATCTGTAGATTGCTTTGGGGAGTATGGATATTTTAAAAATGTTGATTCTTCCCAGCCATGAGCATGGTATGTTTTTCCATTTGTTAACATCTTCAGCTATTTCTTTTCTCAGAGTTATAGTTCTCTTTATAGAGATCTTTCACATCCTTTGTTAGGTAAATTCCCAGATATTTCATCTTCTTTGGCAATATTGTAAAAGGAATAGAGTCCTTGTTTGTTTTTTCAGCTTGACTATTGTTGGCATATATAAAAGCTACTGACTTGTAAGTATTGATTTTGTATCCTGAGATGCTTCTGTATTCCTTGATCACTTCTAAGAGTTTTGAAGTTGAATCCCTGGGATTTTCCAGGTATAAGATCATATCATCAGCAAAGAGTGAGAGTTTGATCTCCTCTGACTCTATTTGGATACCCTTGATCACCTTCTATTACCCAATTGCAATGGCTAAGACTTCCATTACTAAAAATAAATAAATAAATAAATACAAGATACAGGGTGGCACCTGTGGCTCAAGAGTAGGGCGCCAGCCCCATATACCAGATGTGGTGGGTTCAAACCAGGCTCTGGGCAAAAACTACGAAAAAAAAATACTTCTTTACCTCTTTCGTGTTTACATGGATGGAGCTGGAACATATTCTTCTTAGCTAAGTATCTCAAGAATGGAAGAAAAAGTATCCAATGTACTCAGCCCTACTACAAAACTAATTTATAGCTTTCATATGAAGGCTATAACCCAATTATAGCACAAGAATATGGGAAAGGGGCAGGAAGTGGAGGGGAGGATAGGTAGAGGGGGATAATTGGTATGATCATACCTATGGTGCATCTTAGAAGGGTACAGGTGAAACTTACTAAATGTAGAATATAAAGGTCTTAACACAATAACTAATAAAATGCCATGAAGTCTATGTTAACTAGTTTGATGAAAATATTTCAGATTGTATATAGAACCAGCACATTGTACCATATGATTGCATTAATGTACACAGCTATGATTCAATAAAAAAAAGAAAAAGACTCCCATTACTATGTTGAATAGCAGTGGAGACAGAGCATCCTTGCCTCATTCCTGATCTAAGTGGAAATGTTTTCAATTTTACACCATTCAATATGATATTGGCTGTAGGTTTGCTGCAGCTGGCCTCTATCAGTTTAAGAAATGCCCCTTCTATGCCTATTTTCTTAAGAATTCTGATCATGAAAGAATGCTGGATATTATGAAAAGCTTTTTCTGCCTCACTTGAGAGAATCATATGGTCTTTATTTTATTGATGTGATGTAGTATACTTATAGATTTGCACATGTTGAACCAAACCTGTAGCCCTAGAATAAAACCAACTTGATCATGCTGTGTAATTTTTTGATGTGTTGTTGAATTCTGTTTGCTAAGATCTTATTGAATTTTTTTTTATTTTTTATTTTTTTTAAATAGCTGTGTACATTAGTGCAATCATGAGATACAGTGTTATTGAATATTTTTGCATCAATATTCATTAGTAATATTGGTCTGTAATTTTCTTTCCTTATTGGATCCTTTCCTGGATTGGGGATCAGGGTGATATTTGCTTCATAGAATGTATTGGAAAGTATTCATTCCTATTCTATGCTTTGGAAAACATTGTATAATATAGGTACTAGTTTCTTTTGAAAGGTTTGATAGAATTCGGATGTGAAGACATCTGGTTCTGGACTTTTCTTTTTAGGGAGATTTTGTATTGTTGATTCTATTTCAGTAGTTGATATAGGTCTATTCAAGATTTCTAATTCTTTCTGCTTGAGTCTAGGAAGATCGTGATATGCTTCCAGGTATTGGTCCATTTCCTTCAGATTTTCACATTTCTGGGAAAAGAGATTTTTGTAGTAATCATTGGATTTTTTGAATTTCTAAAGTGTCTGCTGTTATTTATCCTTTATCATTTCTGATAGACAATATTGGAGATGTTACTTTTCTATTTCTGGTTAGATTGGCCAAAGGTTTATCAATTTTGTTAATCTTTTCAAAAAACCAACTTTTTGTTTCATTGATCTTCTGAATGATTCTTTTGTTTTCAATTTCATTTAATTTTGCCCTAATTTTGGTTATTTCTTTTCTTCTGCTGGGTTTGGAGTTGGAATGTTCTTCCTTTTCCAGTTGCTTGAGATGATCCATTAAGTTGTTGGCTTCCTCTCTTTCTGTTTTCTTGATGAAGGCTTCCAATGCTATAAATTTCCCTCTTAGGGAAATTTGTCTTTGCAGTACCCCACAGGTTTTGATAATTTGTGTCATTATCATTTTGTTCCAAAAATTTGGTGATTTCCTTCTTAATCTCATCTTTGACCTAGCTATCCTTCAGCTGAAGATTATTTAGCTTCCATGATTTTGTTTGAGTCTGAAGATCCCCATTGCTGTTGAGTTCAACATGGTGAACTTTTATCCCATGGTGATCTGAGAAGATACAAGGAATAATTTCTACACTTTTAAGTATGCCGAGGTTAGACTTGTGTCCTAGGATATGATTTATTTTGGAGCATGACCTGTGGGCTGATGAGAAGAATGTATATTCAGTTTTATTAGGGCAAAATGCTCTGTAGAGGTCTGTAAAGTCCATTTGTTCTAGGGTCAGGGTTAAGTCTAATATTTGTTTAGTTTCTTCTTAGAGGATCTGTCTAAAACTGTCAAAGTGTCAACTATTGTAGTGCAGGAAGATCTCAAGTTGTTCATATCCATTAGGGTCTGCTTTATGAATTGAGGAGCATTCTGGTAGGGTGCATAAATGTTAATTATCAAAATCTCTTCATGTTGGGTGTTTCCCTTGAAAAATATGTAGTGACCTTCCTTAGCTTTCTTTACCTTTGTTGGTTTAAAGTCAGTTATAACTGCTACTAAAATTGTAACCCCTGCTTTTTTCTGGTTTCCATTTGCCTGTATTACACAACTCCATCCCTTCACCCACAGTCTTTTATCCTTTAAGGTAAGATGAGATTCTTGTATATATCAGATATCCTGTCTGAGTTTATGTATCCAGTCAGCCAGCCTGTGCCTCTTTAGAGAACAGGTTAAAGCATTCACATTAATTGAAAGAATTGATAAGCCTGATTGTATTTTGGGTTCCATGATTTTCAGATGTCCAGTGGACATTTTTAATCCTTTCACCACTGTGGAAATTGGATTTTGTTCAAAAATTTCTGGGTGAGTTTACTTTGGAGGTAGAGCATTGCTCTCATCATTGTGGAGGATGGGTACAAGAATATCCTGAAGAGCTGGTTTAGTTATGGCAAATTTCTTCAACATGTCTATATCATTAAAGTATTTGATTTCTCCATCACAAATGAAACTCAGTTTAGCTGGATACAGGATCCTGGGTTGGAAATTGTTTTGTTTTAGGAGACTGAAGGTTAATGATCATCTTCTTCTGGCTTGAAACATTTTGACTGAGAGATCTGCAATCATTCTGCCTTTTCTCCCTTTGTAGGTGATGCTTTTCTTACATCTGGCTGCTTGCAGGATTTTCTCCTTTGTCTTAACTTTGGCAAAGTTAATCACAATGTGTCTAGGAGATGTTTTATTTGGATTGAGTCTTGCTGGGGTTCTGAAACTGTCTGCTATCTGAAGTTCTATATCTCTTGCAATGCTTGGGAAATTCTCCTCCAAAATCTCTTAGAGTAGAGCATCTGTACATTTATGGCCATCCTCTTCTCCTTCGGGAATTCCTATAAGACGAATGTTTGATCTTTTGGAGTGATCCCACAACTCTCTCAGGGAATGATCAGTTTTTGTTCTCCATTTTTCTGCCTTTTTCAGTGTTTGGGAACATTCAAAAGCTTTGTCTTCAGTTTCAGAGATCCTTTCTTCTGCCTGGTCAACTCTATTACTGAGGGAGTCTACTGTATTTTGGAGCTCCTCAACTAACTTTTTCATTTCTTTGCGCTCTAATATCTCTTTTCTCATTATGTCTATATTTGGTGACTTGGGCTTTGAATTCATTAATTTCTTGAGACATTAGAACTACTCTTGGGAATTCAATTTCTGTCTTTTCTTCCATTCTATTTATCTTATTTGCAATCCATATTCTGAATTTGATTTCTGACATTGCTGCCATTTGTCTATGTATGGCATCTCCAGTTATATCTCCTTTGTCATTTCTGGGGGGGGGGTGTTGATCTACTCTGGTTATTTATGTTGCCAGAGTTCTTCTGTTGGGTCTACACCATGTTTATTTTCCACCATTTGGTTATTAGAACTGGTAAGGTGAGATTGAATTGGGGTTCCCAGGTAGTAGAGATAGCCCCTTACCAAAGTACTAGGCTTTGCAATTGTGGCTTATCTCCTACAACCTGACAAAGGCCCCTTTCAGAGTTTTGGCCAGAGACTCTGAGGACCTAACTTGGTGAGATAGTGCAAGCTAGCTCTGTTTTGATATCAACCAACCTCTACCCTATTCTAAGAAACCACAGTATTAGGTTTAAATCTAGACAAACAACTGTGAGTCCCAGCCCCTACCCTTCAGTTCTTTTCTCCTACAGAACTTCAAAGGTCAACCTCAGAATGTCCCTGAGTGGACAGCCCCAGACATGGGTTCCAACCAAATTGTCTCAGGCAGTGAAAACCCTGCCCAAAAGAGAGAGATTCAAGGGTCTCCAACAGCACAATTAGAGCCAGAGATCCAAACTCCCGCCCACCAGACTCAGTCCACACTGTTGTCCACTTCTCTGCTCACAGGCCCAGCTGGAGCCAGGGGCCACACCCCTACCCACTGGTCTCAGTCCACATCCAGCTAGCTTCTGCTTGCCAGACCAGTTGGAGTCAGGGGACCACACCCCCTCCTACCAATCTCAGTCCACTGCCTGGCAAGCCTCTGTTCTCAGGCTCTGTTAGGGTCAGGGCACCGCACTCTGCCTGCAGGTCTCAGTCCTCACCTGGTAAGCCTCTGCTCACCAGTCCCACTGGAGACAATGGGCCGTACCCTAGCCCTCAAGTCTCAGTTCACACCCAGTAAGGCACTGCTCAAGGTTTCTGTTGGAATCAGAGGACAATACCATTGCTCTCACATCACAGTCCATGCCCATCAAGCCTCTGCTCACAGGCGCAGCAGGGACTGGGGACCAGCCCTGTCTGCCAAATTCAGTCCACATGGGGCAACCACTCTCCCGCTGAAGGTGCCATCAGAGCCGGGGGTTCTGCACCCTGTTCCATCAGACACAGCCTATACCAAGGGTCAACACTACCACTGGCCGGGGATATTCATAACCAGGGGACTGCTCCTCCTCCCACTAAGTGTCCCTTTCTTCCCACACCCTTTATCTTCCCCATTAGTCACAGATTCCATCCTGATGGTTGGTGGTCCACATTATGCCCAGATCTCTCAGGACAAGACCAAAACACTCTGTGCTCTGCAAGGGGTAGAAATTCAGACCACCATGCGAGGGGGAAAGGGTGGTCTGGGAGTTTGGACCTGTGAGGGAAAATATCTGTTGTGCCTGGCAGGGTGGTGTCTAGGTTCATTAAGTGGGACCTCCCTAGAGAAAGAGACCTGGAGTTTAACAGCTCTCGCCAGAAAGGTAAAATGAGAAGTCTTTAGTTCCCTGCTCATTCACAAATAGCCTGCAGCAGGCCCCGTGCTTGGGTGAGGGGTCTCCCATCCTCTAGGTGATAAGCTTTATACCTGTAATTTGTTTTCTTGAATGCTCTTCCTTGGAATTACAGCTTGCTGAACTTCTTTCTTGACTCAGCTCCCCATCTTTGGCTTCATAGAGTCCAATTCTGTCCAGTTTTCCTCCCTCTGCTCAGGAGCCTCTGCTGAGGATTGCTACCAGTCAGCCATCTTCTTGTACCAAATACTCTTAATGGAGGATTGGTTGTTCTAGTCTAAGTTGGTATCACCCTTTGTCCCCTCCCATCTTCTGCCTTGGATACTACCAACTAAACTTAATGGGTGACTGGTTTAGTATCAGTTGGTATAACTCTTCTTACCTTCTACCTTGGACTCTACCAACTCCCCCTTAGAAGTGATTGGCTGTCCTAGTCTCAAATTGGTATCATCCTTTCTCCTCCCACCCCTGCTTCTGCCTTGGACTCTACCAACTACTCCTACTGGGTGATTGGTTATCCTAGTCTCAGGTGGTATCACCCTTCTTCCCCCTTACCCTGGTTCTGCCTTGGACTGTACCAACTACTCTTAATGGGTGATTGGTTGTCTCAGTTGGTATCACCCTTCATTCCCCCCCTTCTGCCTTGGAATCTACCAACTACTCCTAATGGTTGATTGGTTTAATCTTGGTATTACCCTACTCCCTTCCCCACCTCCCACTTCTGCCTTGAAGCTACCAACTATTTTAGTAGTGTTAACAATTTAACAATGTTGATTCTTCCCAGTCATGAATATGATATGTTCTTCCGTTTTTGACATCTTCTGCTATTTCCTTTCTCAAAGTTTCATAATTCTCTTTATAGAGATCTTTCACATTTTTTGTTAGATACATTCCCAGGTATTTCATCTTCTTTCATGCTATTGTAAAAGGAATACAGTCTTTGATTTTATTATCAGCTTGACAACTGTTGGCATATATAAAGGCTACTGATTTGTGGGTATTGATTTTGTATCCAGAGACACTGCTATATTCCTTAATCCCTTCTAAGAGCTTTGTAGTTGAGTACCTGGGGTTTTCCAGGTATAAGATCCTATCATCTGCAAAAAGAAAGAGTCTGATATCATCTTTCCCTATTTGTATTCCTTTGATCTCCTTCTCTTTCCTGACTGTGATGGCTAGGACTTCCAACACTATGTTAAATAGCAGTGGAGATAGTAGGTATCCTTTTCTGGTTCCAGATTTGAGTGGAAATACTTTCAATTTTACTTCATTCAATATGATATTGGCTGTGGGTTTGCTGTAGATGGCCTCTATCAGTTTAAGGTATGTTCCATCTAGCCTATTTTCTTGAGTGATTCTATTATGAAAGGATGCTGTATATTATCAAAAGCCTTTTGCATATGTTGAACCAAACTTGTGTCTCTGGGATAAAAACCACTTGATCATGTTGTATAACCTTTTTAATGTGTTTCTGTATGCTGTTCGCTAATAATCTTGTTGAATATTTTTGCATCAATATTCATTAATGATATTGGTCCTTTTTGTTGGGTCCTTTACTGGTTTAGGGATCAGGGTGATATCTGCTTCACAGCATGTGTTGGGGAGGATTCTTTCTTTTCTCTATATATTGGAAAAGTTTATGCATTATAGGAACTAGTTCCTCTTAAAAGGTTTGATAGGATTCTGGTGTGAAACCATGTTGGCCAGGGCTTTTCTTTTTTGGGATATTTTGTATAATTGATACTATTTCAGTACTTGATATTGGTCTATACAAGATTTCTAAATCTTTCTGGCTGAGTTTTGGAAGGTATTGTGCTTCTAGATATTGGTCCATCTCCTCTACATTTTCATATTTCTGGGATTAGAGTGTTTTGTAGTAATTGTTGACAATCTTTTGTATTTCTGTGGCATTTATTATTTCCCCTTTATGATTTTTCATTGTAGTTATTAGATATCTTATCTTTATGTTTCTGGTTAGTCAAGCCAAGGGTTTATCAATTTTATTAATCTTTTCAAAAAGCCATCTTTTTGTTTTGTTAATCTTCTAACTAATTCTTTTGTTTTCAACTTTATTTAATTTTGCTCTAATTTTGGTTACTTCTTTCCTTCTACTAGGTTTGGGTTTAGATTGTTCTTTCTTTTCCAGTTGCTTGAGATGGCCCATTAGGCTATTGACTCACTCTCTGTTTTCTTAATGAAAGCATCTAATGCTATAAATTTCCCTATAAGGACTGCAGATCTATGAAATAGGATAGAGAATCTAGACATGAACCCAACCACATATCATCATTTGATCTTCAATAAGCCTGCCAAAAACATGCAATGGGTAAAAGAATCCTTATTTAACAAATGGTGCTGGGAGAAATGGTTATCCGCATGTAGAAAACTGAAACTGGACCCACGTCTTTCACCACTGACAAAAATTGATTCTCATTGGATAAAAGATTTAAATTTAAGACCCAAGACAATAAAAATTCTAGAAGAAAGTGTGGAAAACACTTAAAGATATTGGCCTACAAAAAAAACGTTATGAGGAAGATCCCCCCTAGCAACTGCAGCAACACCAAAAATATATAACTGAGATTTGATCAAGCTAACAAGCCTTTGCACAGCTAAGAGTACCACAAAAAAAGCAAACAGATAGCCTTTGGAATGCAAGATTTTTATATATTATGAATCTGACAAAGACCTGATAACTAGAATCTACAGAGAGCTCAAATTAAACAATAAGGGCAAACAACCCCCTCTATAAGTGGGCAAGAGACTTGAACAGAAACTTCTCTGAGGATGACAGACAAATGGCCAATAAACACATGAAAAATGTTCATCATCTTTAATCATCAGAGAAATGCAAATCAAAACCATTCGAAGATATCACCTAACCCCAAGTCTAACCCACATCACAAAGTTACAAAACACCAGATGCTGGGGCGGCACCTGTGGCTCAAAGGGGTGGGGCGCTGGCCCCATATGTCAGAGGTAGTGGGTTCAAACCCAGCCCTGGTGAAAAAAAAAAAAATTAAAACAAAAAAAACACCAGATGCTGGCATGTATGTGAAGAGAGAAAAGGGAACACTTCTACACTGCTGGTGGAATTGCAAACTAATACAGCCTTTTTGGAGCATCCTCAAAGATCTAAAAGGTAACTTTCTGGCTCGGCACCTGTGGCTCAATGGGCTAAAGTGCCAGTCACATAGACCTGAGCTGGTGTGTTCAAATCCAGCCTGGGCCCACCAAACAACAATGATGGCTGCAACCAAAAAATGGCCGGGCATTGTGGCAGGCACCTGTAGTCCCAGATACTTGGGAGGCAGAGGCAAAAGACTCACTTGAGCCCAGGAATTAGAGGTTGCTGTGAGCTGTGATGGCATGGCACTCTATCCAGGGTGACAGCTTGAGGCTCTGTCTCAAAAATTAATTAATTAATTAATTAATTAAAGTTAACTTTCCATTTGACCCTGCAATCTTATTACTAGGTATCTACTAAAAGAACGAAAATCATTTTACCACAAAGACATTTGCACCAGAATGTTTACTATGGCTCACTTAATAATTGCCAAGTTGTGGAAGCAACCTGAGTATTGTATATGTATATGTATATGTATATGTATATGTATATGTATATCAATAAACTGTGGTATATGTATACCATAGAATACTATTCCGCCATTAAAAAGATGGAGACTTTATATCTTTTACATTTACCTGGATGGAGTTGAAATACATTCTTCTTTTTTTTTTTTTTTGAAATACATTCTTCTTAATAAAGTATAACAAGAATGGAAAAATAAATACCTAATGTACTCCGTACTAATATGAAATCAGTATATAAACAATTATGTGCTCACAAGAACAATAAAACACAAATATAGTCTAATATGGGGGTAGAGGGAGGCAGGAGGGAGAGAGGGGAGAGGGGCAGAATGATTGGC